>DWQL01000756.1:0-13579 GCA_018231265.1 Noctuana haematospila | reverse complement strand
GATAAATATTAAACTAAAATAGGAAGCAGCTCTTTTCGAACGTCGAAATTTATAATGTGCTACAATGATTTAGTGTTGCTAATGTATTACAGATGGCACTACTTAAAATACTAAAAATATAAATAATTATTTTAAGGTGTGGTATTTCATTTCAATAGAAATAGCTTTCATTGTCTTTAATATTACAAAAATGCTACAAAGTAATCATCTTTAAACGCAATAAAATTGTTAAAGGTAAGTTAGGTAAGCCGTTAGGTATTGAGTTTTTTTAAATTGACAGCATGACAGTTGACATCCTTGTCATCTGGTTTCCGGCTTCCCGCGCATTTTTGACATCTAACTCCAAATTTATCTGTCAAGCAAAGCAAAATATAAACGACCAATTTAATTTTGTAAACAGGAATTGGGAAATGGCATTAATTGTTTGGTTTCTTTTTATAAATAGTTATTAGTTAATATACAACAGTTTTGTTGTTGTCTCTAGAGTTAGGTCCAATAGTTATTGATAAAGTTTCCAAACTAGTTGCACAATGGATCCATACGAAATCGAGTTCATAGGAGAGAACCGAATAGCCAGTATCATACCGAACTTTACTTATGACAAAATCTATTTAATTTGTGGGGAATTCGGTCCGTTCCGTGCCGGTTTGCCGACGAATGTGCCTTTGTGGTTAGCTGTATCGTTGAAACAGAAGCAGAAATGTAGAATTGTGCCCCCGGACTGGATGGATATGGACGTATTGGAAAATATTAAAGAAGACGAGAAACGATCTAGGTAACGGCAAATAACATTTTATTTACACATAACTAAAACTGTCGACAGAGCTACCTACATGTATCACATGAACTGGTATAAAATCACTTAATTTCTCCTATAAATTTTGTTTTATTTTAAAATTTGTAACGACTATCTTTGGTAATGCTTGTAAGCAGCATGTAAATATCGTCTATACCTTACTTTTATAGAAGTTCTGTGCACAGTTGTTAAACTTAATCACATTTAAAGTTTTACTACAAATCTGTCCCATGATAACATTCCAGGTTCTTCACAAAAATGCCAAATGAACACTTCATGGTGGAAGCCAAACTTATCCTCGGGTCTGCAGCTGAAGACGTCCCCAGGGCAGCAGAGATAAAGACCATCATAAAAGACATTTGGGACATCCGCATGTCTAAACTGCGTACGTCTATGGATGCTCTTATGAAATCTGGTGGCCATTACGGTAGACTGGACCATTTGACCATGATGGAAATTAATTCTATCAAGCCGTTACTGCCTGATGCAATGGACGAACTGTATAGGATAAAAATGGTAATTTTTTATCTGTAACAAAACAACATTGATGGTTACTATTGCATTTGTTCTTGTTGATACACATCTATACTGTGGAGTCTTGAAGAGGAAAAATTTGTTTGTTCTTCTGTGATAAAGTACCTATACTGTGAAATTACATTAAAAATTGAAGAATATACTGCAATAGGTACCAGATTGGATCTATTAAAACTTACTATCGTTAGAATTATCGTATTATAGATGACTATAGAATGATAATTCCTTTATCTGTGGTCCACAATTAGAATGGTCCTGAGTTAGAGACCCAGCGGACTTAAATTTAAATGATTATTAAGATATCTTCTCAGTCTAGGTATTTCTGAAATGTTATCATGTGTGTCCATGGTAACCACAATACAAAGAATCCTAGTGTGAGGCGTTATTTTTATTAATTCAGTTATCCTATCTTTACTTTATTCTTCTTAATTTACAGATGGCAAAGAAGACAGTGCCAACAACGTTAAACACTTCTACATTTAGTCAGTCTGGGAGCTCACAAAATACTTAATAGTTTTAGTGTTAAATGTTTTAAGTTATTTTTTAGATTAATAAGACTTGGTTGTAAGTTGTTAAGGCTGGTCCAATTGTGATTATGTTATATATTATTTGTAAGTGTTTAAATAAATGGTGAAGCTAAAAGCGGGACCAATTAGAATTATGAAGGTCGGAATAATATAATGTGTCTCTGTTATTCCCCATTCCCAAACCGACACATAATAGCTTGTGACTACTACAACTTTGGCTTCACAGTGGGTTACAAAGACCTAGAAGAAGGGTTACCATCACTCCACAAGTGACAAGAGTTTATAAGTTCTACCTCCGATTCAATAAAGATAAAATGTAAGACAGTACTGAACTTAATAACCAAAATATTATCATCGGACAGATGCCTAAGAAATGATCTGTATGCATAACCGGGAGTTATTGAAAGTAAAAGTGAATAGGTATTTACCCTTGACTTCATCTCGCTTTCCATCAGGCAAGATGGGAGTCAAATGCAAGCTTGTAAATTTAAAAAAATTACTCGTCTTTAATATTCGTAATAGTGAACATTATGATCCATCTGTAACTAGGTTACTAGTACATAGTTACAGTATCAATTGTTCTCTGAATCTAGCCAGATAATAATATTTGTGGTCAGCAAATCAAGAATTTCATTACTCTACTCCTTATCTGGACATTAATTGTTTTCATATTGTAATTGTTCTTTTGATGTATGTGTGTCCATTACACTTTATCATTGTGCTCATTTATTTGATTGGATTGTTATTTATTGTGATTATGTATCTAAGCTAGGCTAAGACCCTCAAGACTTCCAACATGCATTTGATTAGAATTGATAAAATGTGTACCTTCATACTTATAACTTATAATGAAAATCTGTAATGTTGCCATACCATTTGCCGTTATGTACCTTTTAAGTAGTTCTGTTTGTGGTAAAACTATCCGTCTCGAGTTCAGATGTTATCTAGATTACCAACAAAACAGATTATGATTCGATATTTTTATTTGTGTTAATTTAGTTTTCTGTTAACCATGATTGCGTAGAAAATCAAGTGATTGTATTAAGTGCCCGTTTCATTGTGATTATAAAGTTTCTAATTAAGATATTATGTCTAAAATTATAATCTAGGGGGTCAAATTGAAAGAAGGGTTCTTTAGAAAAAAAATATATTTTATCTTAAATACTAGACCGTGTAGGTACAAAGTCCTTTAGTAAGGCGTAAACGCAAATTATTCTACTCTTAACTCATTTTGTTAGTCTTATTTCTGTTACAATAAGGTACTTATATAAAAAAGTTCGTACAACACTAAGCTATGTTACTTCTATTGATAGCTAGGAGATAAACTATTTTAAAGTAATTTAAAGCTACCGCTGTACACTAACACTTGGCAGTTAACGGCGCCATCTTTTTAATATTTTTTTTATCTAGCAGCACTATGAAAAAACATTCAGTCTTGTTCTTAGAATAAATGACAAAAGTTAAACTGAATACTGCAATCTGTCGTGAGTTTTTAAATTAGAAGGATTCGCCTTTTGCACCGCTAACCCCACAATCTCTCTTATAGCGATGTTACATACATGTTATATTTATTTTGGAACCGGGCTTAAATCAACATTTTTATGGAATGTTACATTTCGGTTGAGATTAAATACAATTAAAGCAAGCGTTTTTGAGAGATCCAAAACGATAGCGTACACAAATTATACCGGAAAAATTAAATTGCCACATTCGAAATTTAAAATTTAACGGAAAATCTCAATACTCTGTATTGGAGACGAAGAGAGACCATAGACAACATAATAAATTTAGAAAAAATATACAGTTATATTAATATTAGAAACGCGTACAATAGGCATTAATATGGTATATTATATAAAACGTAAATATACTAAATATAATATAATAAGTTTTTACATACGACTCGGAGCCGCTTTCACTCATTTTAAGTTGAATAACTTTGCTGGCAGAATCACACAATATTTCAAATGCTTCTCCGCAAAGTCATCAAGATACTTTGGTCTAATTCCAGCTTATTAACACACAGAATACGAGACATTTTAATACATAAGGTAAATTAACTATGTACACGAATACCATTATATGTTCTTTGACAGTCCGTATGTACAATAAACAACAAAAAAAACTATTTGGATATATTATCGTGTAAATTAGAAATGTATGTACAAAGACCTGCCGATATAACAAAGCCGAGCGTGTTTCAAAGTTGATTGTATTTTTCGGAGTTCTGAGGGTAGTTCAAGCATTTTTCAAAGCGCCTTTACATTTGTTTCGAAGGCCAACAAAAATGCTGCAAGAACATAACGGAATCAACACACAGTTTTTGCAGTGTCCTATAAAAATGTGTGCGGTAATATTTTCTTAGAAATAGGTATAATTAAACTTATAAATATGGCACCTGTGTCCTTAGTGAAGTGTTTATAAAACCAACGGTTTTTGATCTTAATAGGTGATAAAATACAATACTTTGAAACGAAGCTAACTTCGCTATTTTCTTCTGACGGCAATGAAACTCAAGAGATCTTCAGTGAAAGGATAACAATGCAGCGTACTCGCTAGAGCTAACTAAATATTTACAAGTTTATGTTAACTAATAATAACGAAGCGCGCAGTCCCACTGGTAGCGTGGATCGCAAGCGATCTCACGGAGTACCCAACCTCGGGTGCGGTCAGTACAGGGATGGGTGACCGCTGGTTGTAAATTATATGCGCGCTTCCGTGCTTTGGAGAGCACGTTAAGCATTCGGCCCTGGCTGGAATCGATAGGTAAGTCGTTAAACCTGGTCGAAGTTCCTTTGAGCGGTTTGACAACATCTTCCCCGGCTGTGGGGAGACTCGTGCCCAGCAGTGGGTCATAAAAAAAGTTGCAAGAGATATTAACGAAATATTTTGAATTTTGGTAAAATACAAGTTACTTATAATATAACAATTTGAATGTTACTACGATATAATCCATGTTAATATGATGTGTTGCGATAATGAGTTACATTGTTAACGTCTTATCAAATGAATTTTTAAGCTTAGCAACATTAATACCCAGGAAATAATTTCAGATACACGTGATAAATAAATAATATTATTCATTAAAATTAATTAATAATAATGTCAAGACTTATATTAAACTTACGAACCAACTACCTATTCACATCTTACATCTATGACTTTTAAATTATTTAACACTAAATAACAGTGACTTTTGCAGTTTGTGCGTCCTTTGACGACATTAATAATGACCTAAACAGCTACGATTTTGCTCGGATCGACTTTGACCCGCAGGAACATGACGTCATCTTTGACGAAGTTCCTCTTCTTGAGCATTTCGTGGGAGACGAACCTCGGGAAGCCGAAACCTAACGCATCGGGTTCCTTGGAAGGTCGCTGGAAGTTCTTCCACGTGGGGTCGGGGACGAAGCTCTCGACGATGTTGCAGGCGCGGTCTGGGGACGCGCTCTGGTCGAACAGAGTGAAGGACACCGTGTGGGCGAAGGGCCAGCGCAGGAGGGCATCGTACTCGCCCGGCAGGATCTTGATGTAGACCGACATGTGGGTGGCCTCGCCAGCGCCGTTGCCGTTCAGGAATAGTGACGCCTGGAGAACAAATTAATAATTTAGTTAGGTATTGAAAGAGGACTAAGTAGTAATGACCCCAAAACTTCTGGTAGTTTTGAGAACGATACAACAGAAGATGAAGTGAAGTGTGATTTTAGGTGTCGTAATGAAATTTAAACCTTGTTTGGTGATGGATATTTTTAAGGAAAAGAAAAGGAAATATCGCGGTATTTAAAATATAAAAATTTAGTCTGAAAGAAATTGTACAATACATATTTTGTGTGAACTGTCTAACTGTGATGGACTTTATGTAACACAGTTTAGTTACAATGAAGATTTTGATGTGTATCAAAATGGAAATTTATGGCACCTACCTGCATTAAATGCACCTAAGATTTAACTACTGCTATCTACTAGTTGCTAGACATGAACGTGAAATTGAAAGTAATTTTCAACACAATGACTGAGATTGTTTCCTTCCACGCTGAAGGACTTTACAGCAAATTCCTAACGACATCAAAATAAAAGCAAGACTCCAGATAAAAATAGCTCTGCTACAATTATATCCCCAGTAAAGTTGTCATGAGAAATACAAGTTGCAAGTTAGGCGCAAGTGACTCAACGGTACTAATTCCGAGACTCGTAGTAACGTAAGGTTAGTCATCCGATATTATTCACGGCTAAATAAACCAAGCGTGCTCTGTTTACTAACAAAAGATGTATTTGGCATGATTTAGGATTAACCAGTCTTTTTGCGAAAGGTTTAAAATTTATGACATTTTGAAGTTTTATATCTATATTTATTGTTTCATCCAGTTCTTCAAAAAATAAACTAACTCATAGGAACGAATTTCTACAATTTAAGACAATAAAGAACCTATTGCTTAATAAATTCTGAAAAAAAAACCTTTTCTATATCTAAAGCAATCGCTTACCTGCAACTTATATCCATACTGGCTGGTGTAGAAAGCAGGTGACACAAGCTCGACGCCATCCTTGCACTTTGCCTCCGCCATCTTGGCTGCCCAGTCCGTGATTCTCCACACAAGAGCACCGGAGCAGTTGATGGAGAGTCTCGCCACTGCTGCTCGTAAGGAGTCCAGTTGGCGAGCTTGTCGGGTGGCAAGGGAAGACACGAGGGCTAGGTGTTGTTGGCAGCTCTCTTCTGTGTGGCGTTCTAGAGCTTGCCTCGTCCCCTGGAAAATCAAGATCACATTGGTGAGGAGTTTTAGGTGAGGTAGATGTCTTTAAAAGTAAACATCTTTTTTAACTTTTAAGCACTTTTACTCTAAGTAGGTACATTGTCCTAAAGTAATATTCACATCACAATACATGCAAATCTGTCTTTTATTAGTACCTATCTTCTCCTGATTTTAGGATATTTAATAGCCTCGGATACACTATAGTTTATCTTGAACCCCATCTTAACCTTGAAAATCTTTATTAGCTTTGGTCACCTCGACAAAAACCTATCTTTAACCTGAATTAGATTAAAAAAACTATTGGCTTGTGACCAGCTTACCTTAAACCTACATCCAGCATCGCGGTAGGTACAGAACACACTCCCAGCAGCGCAGTGGTCCCGCAGATGCGCATCGAGCTCATCCCTCGCAGGCGCGGCCGCGCATCGTTGAGGACACGGCACTGGCGCTCGGGAACACATCGCACCGTGAGCTGATACTGTGTCCTGGTGAATTGACGAGGATATTGTTATGATAACTAAAAAGTTGTTCGATCTTTGCAAGTATATCTGGAAAGCTGGAAACAATAGGTAATAGAGAGTAGATACCTACTAGTCTTGGAAAATTAAGTTACGTATTAAGTAGGTCAGGTAGGTATTTCCTATTGTATCAATTGTATTGTGTTAGTAGCCATTATACGAGTAGGTACATTGCTTTATGAATAAAAGTTTTCAAGAAGAGAGAGACCTGTAGCTAAAGACCTAGTTAAAGATCGATTTAATAAGTCAACTCCTAAATGTCAATCATACCTGGGTGTATCTCTGTCCGCAATGTCTGCAGGGTACGAGCCGTTTGCTGCAGTGCTGTTGGATGTGCTGCTGCGTGTGGCGACGCTGCACTTTCGCGCCGCACTTGTTTTCACAGTACACCGGCTCATGACCGCAGTTTCCTTGATGCTCCTGAAATAGAGAGGAATAAACTTATTACTACTATTTAATCTACTTATTACGTAAGTAATTTGTTACCTACGTGTTCATGTTGTCTTCATTTATTTACATATTTATTCTTCAAACACAATTATGTAGCTAATCTACTTAGGGCGAACTTAATGCCTTATATAGCATTCTCTTTCAATTCTAAATGAATTTTCACGTAGGTATCTTTAGATAATAAATTGAAAACGTGTCGCTAACTGACAAATCAAAGGTGCGCATGCGCACACCATCCGACCTTTCCCGCTGAAAGACATGCCCAAATATTTATACGTTTGTATAGATAAGATCCCGACAATGTCGGAAGATTATCCTGTTCCATATGGTTTGATAAGCTTAACATTTGACGTTAGTGTGGACTCAGAGCAAAGGTTGTACAATTCAAAGGCATATCGCCCTGTAGTAAACAGAGGAACTCATTCAACGCCCTTAGCAAATACTTGCATAGATCCAAGATAAGCTGATAATCGTCATTGTGCAATTCCCACGGAATTCCAATGAAGTTACGCGTATATTCCATGATTTAAGGGATTTTTTGAAATATGAGTCTACGTTATAACCGTAATGTACTGCATTGACGTCATAAAATGTGTGTCAAGTCAAATCAATTCCGTTGAAACCACCTTATGTGGTTTTGCGTGCGTCAATCAATGTTAGGCCTCATTACAATCAAAATAGTATTACTTATGAGTAATTTATTTGAGCATTGGAAGTCTTAAATTTGGGAATACATTGTCTTCTTGAAACATCCTCCGTTATTATAAAAGAATTTTAAAGCACCTTATTGTACACAGTATAGTGTATCTATCCTTAGTCTTCTAGTTATCAACAGCGCTCTCCTATCTTTTTAACCGCCTCCAAACAAAGAGGAGGTTCTCAATTCGACAAATTTTTTCTTATGTCTGTTACCTCATAACTTTAAATAAAAGCTAATAAAAATTAATTTGGTCCAGTTCTGACAACGGAATCCATGAGAAAAAACCATTATAAGTCTTAAATTTAAGTGTGTGCCTGACAACTTTGAAGTGGATAAGTTTTTTTCGTAACGCGAGTTACAATTGGAGTTCCTGATTTATCAGACATACGAGTATCTCTGATCTCTCTGAAGCTAAGTTGTCTTCCTGTTTAAAACGATGTTTTGATCAGTTTCCCGACTCACCTCCAAGGCGCTTCCTGAGAACTCCTTGCCGCAATGCTCGCAGTTGGCGCGGCGGCGCGGGCAGGTGTAGCGCAGATGGTCCTGCATGAGAACGCGCGGGATCATCGCACCGCATTGCGCTGCGCACAGCACTGCGTCGTGCTTGCAGGTGTTTAGGTGCGCCTGGGGAGCAAGTTAGACTTGTTATATTGATCTTTCAACATTATGTATAAGATCGTTGTAGAATTTGCGTAATAAACCCAAAATACTGGCAGTCAAAATGACTAACCTTAAAGTAAGTAATTTCTTTCTACCTAAATAAAACATAGGTACCTACCTATGTATCTAAATGTATCTAGGAGTCTACATTTATGGATAGGATTAGAGATTAATAAAATTAGACACGTTCTATCAACATAAGTATTTGAGTCAAATATAAAACATTAATAACTAAATTTTTCTCAAGTCAATCTTAAAAATAATGCAATTTTATTAAAAAACACGTATTTAATTAACCTAGCGGTCCGAAGATAAAGATAGACTTATCGAAATTAGATAGAATCTATCCATCTATTTGTGGCAAAACACTTCAATCGCTCGATTTATTTTAATAAGAAGAAGGCAGTACCTGCAGTAATAATTTTATTTGCTTTAATGAAAACAGATTTACATTAAAATTTTAATTCATCCAAATTATTGCAAGTAGATATTCCGGAGCATACCTATTAATCATGTAGGTAAGTACCTACATAGTTGAAAGTAGGTTACACATGGCTTGGTACTAAATTTCCTCCATAAAGATTACATTCGAAGGCCACACATCTACTCATAATCTCAATTCCACCATAAACATACAAACATCAAATTCTTACAGCCTACCCACAGAACTGTAATACGACAAACAATTTGAGATAACACAAATATTTAGGAAACATGCAGGGTTACACGTGTCATTTGAAAATAATAGAGATAAAGTTGTTGAACATGATGCGCGGGCGCACCGGAATGATAGATCAGTCGACCCATTTACTAGCGTAGCGAACTTATCTCTACTCTATCACATATTTTAAACTTACCTTCAGTTTGCGGAGTTCGTCCGACCACTGACATCCTTCCTTGTGGTGGATGCAGTATACCACAGATCCCATTATAGCCTTCTCTGACTCTGGGTCTGGATATATCTGGAACAACAGAAACCTCACATTAATGCTGGCATAAACAAAACAACCACCACAATCATCACTTATATTTACATTGTTTGCCGTAAAGATGTGGACATTTGATGACACTTTTTTCAACTTATTAATTAAATATTTAAACATTTTCCTAGTTAATCCGTAAAACACGACGTCAGAAGCAACGGTTGCCGCAAAGACTGATTGAAGCGCCCGCGGCACTGGCATAACGGATTAAATAGGACAACGCGATCAAAAATAAACCACATCTCAAAGAGAATATCAAACAGAGTAAGCTACGCACCGTACGTTGGAATATGGAGCACATCGTTCTCAAATATGCAAAATGGCCGAATGTTTGTTTTTCGCGCGTAATAAATCGAACGAACGCAAGAGCGTTCGACGCAAGGGCCTGATACTAAATGGTAAAGTTCCCGTTTGTACATTTTCGTTATCTTTATGGGTGCAACGAACAGATGGCTGACGCTGTGGACCACCGTTTCCTAGTGTTTGTGTCGAGATAAGCGTGATTTTTCACTTCCCAAACCAGCTGGGTAATGAAATGGGTAAATAAACTTGTTAGATTCCTTTGTACTTTCCCTTAACATGGCTCAGTTAATTTTTCTCGGAAACCAGCCGCTCTAAGTAGCGGCAGAATGCATTTGTTAACCTGCCCCCGCTTCAATAAACAAGGCCGAAACAGATAAAATATCATACAAAGTTGTTTGTAAACAACGCTCTAGCTGACGATTCGTAGCATCCAAAGCATCTTCTACTAGATGCATAGGTGTCAAAGCCAACTGCACACGTCCTCTACTTTTGGGATATTTTGTTCTATCAATTATATTTGTGACTGACGCGTACAATGAATACTTCATATGTAACTTGGTCAATAATTCCTTAAATGAACAAGCAATGGATGCAACACAATTTTTCAGTGTGAAGCGTGAAATCTTTTATTGGTACGATGCGTTCTATTTACAAACATTGATGCATGTGGTCATCGGCATGGCTGCCGCATAACCGTACCACCTTAGGATCCATATTCTATAAGCTGAGACAAAGTACGTGAAGCATTCAGTGCTTTCATCCAAATTTGCACCTTGCAACGTCGCAACAAAGGCGAGAATGTTGTTCTAGCTGACCAGAGATAGACGCTCTTAAAGCCGGTGGCGTATAAATTTACAAATATAGAATGTTATTTGTGTCGTATTCTAAAAAGATGGACCGCGATGTGTTGAACTCTCCCGCGTCGCTCAATTATAGAACTCGTTGTATCGTGAACGCATCAGGAGTATCAGGACGTAAGCGTCATGGACTGCATAGATGAAGAGGTGCGCTTGCGACGTTTTGACGCAAAGCTGCCATTAGAGCAAAATGATGGAGGGAAAACAGAGCTCGTTGCCACCGAACGATTCGTAACATATCTAGAGGTTTAATTAAGAAATAACAGTGTGATATTTTTCGGTTTGTCATACCGTGACAGAAGGTAAAGAATATTAATTGATCGAAATAATGCAAATGTCGGCTGGAATGGTAATGGAATGCAGTCAAAGTAAACAAGAAATCGAAATGCCGGACCTCACACCTACACAGGGAATCAAATAAAACTGTAATAGTGTTGTTGGTGTCGACGGCGGCAACGGTTTTGATTTGAAAAAAGTAATTATTGAAGATCAACATTAGAACAAGAATACTTAATTGTCACAATGTAGAGATTCTTTAAAATCGTTACAATTAAACTAATTCTATATAATAAAATAAAAATAATTCTATGATTGACATCATTCCTTTCTGTTGGTGATGAATAAGTCGCATAAGTTTATTTCAAGAAAAACGCCACAAAAACTTTTCCATCACCACTTAAATCATCAATCGCCATGTTTCATGTCCCATCAGTGAGTTATTGAGTTATCAACAAATATATTACTTACTTTTAAGCAAAATATAAGTATTAAAGGAAGGTCGTTTGTCTGGCAGCGTGGGTGACATGATGCAACTAGAATCACGTATCGGCTTCCTGTGGGCGTATGGATTGCCTTGCCTCGTAATTGGATAGTATTTTATTCCTTATAAAGCAATGGCTATGTTTTGACTAAACAGACTAGTGTTATATCTACAAGATAAGCAAAGCGTTGGGTGGAGAATGCTTTAGAACTTTAGAAGTTTATAGTTTATAGTTTTGAAGAGACAATTAATGGACTGAGGTTGCGTTGAAGATATACGTGAAGTTGGCCATCAGATGTCAAGCCTGTCAACAAGGTAAATATTAACAGGCTTGTCATCCGATATATTATATTGAGAACTTTTATGTTTAGGTACAGCTCCTAAATGTCTGGTTTACAAAGTTTGATAAGCTTAAGTAATGACTGTGAGGTCCCTGGCTTCAATAATTTTATATTTCTTTGTCAACATAATTTTTTTGTCTTACATTTTATTTTATATTTTTTAATTTTCTTTTTTCTTTTTTTTTATCTTTGTTGATTCCATAGAAGGTTCTTATACGAAGTATACTTAAAGTGTAAGGCGGTAAAAATGTTGTTAAAATAAACCTTGGAACACGTGTTTCAAACTAAGTCCAATTCACTGCAGAAATTTTGCACAATGCTCGCAAATGTGTTATTTCGGTCCAAACAATAATTTATTGTAACGTCATATTTATTGGACGAACGTATCCGGTGCGCTGTGGGTGACAATTTGTACCAACATTTGTACTGGTTTTTCTAACTTGTAGATACTAACAACTAATTATTACTAGAGTTACGAAAACAACCGACCTTTAAATTGTCGCGCACATGTTAAGACTTATGTATGTAGTTCTCATGAATACCGTTGTCAGATCTAGACCAAATGCCGTGACCAAACAGGAAACATCAGCTTTCAAATGAAAAAAGAATCATCCCGATCGGTTCACCCAGTCGAAAGTTATGAGGTAACAAACTTGTGAGGTAAAAAAAACATTCGAATTGAGAACCTCCTCCTTTTTTTGAAGTCGGTTGAAAATATAACTTATTTATTTGTCCGAACTAAGTTGTTTTTATTATTAACGAACAATTTCAATTAATTTATGAACAACCGAACACACAAAGTAACTTGAAAGTTCTTTAATTTTTTAAAATTTTTTTTACAACTTTGTGGGACAAATGTCATACGGTAGCAACTTCCGTTAACAAAACTACCGAACTAAATTCCCACTTAATCTCCATACAAAGACAAACATTCAGTTAGTTACCTCCTAATTACAACTCTGTTCAGTACGGTCAGTCCCTCGCTGTAAGTTTATTTTCCTTCTAAATCCGTCAGGTTCAAGGTACAGGTAACATGGGACTTGACAACCTTCCACAAAACGGAGCACTTGACTGATGATTACCTTACACGCCAACCATATTCCTTATTACAAACTATATAAGGCTTCTTTTTGTGTGATTTTAGAAACAGCGGAAAAAGTTGTTAAGATATCGACACGCGCTTACGTGGGAATATAAACAAACCCTGTATTTGAGTGTAGCGTGTACTATTTTCAAGTGTAGTGACGTAGTAGATTAGTAGGCTTATCGATGTGTTATCAACAGCTTTAAACATAGTACTTAGTTCAGAATCTGTTGCGTTTTTGTCAGGTACTTGGATAAGGCCAAAGAAAAGTTATAAAAAATAAAAATATTGTAAAATTCCTTTTTCAAAACGTGA
>DWQL01000755.1:0-13584 GCA_018231265.1 Noctuana haematospila | reverse complement strand
TATCCCTATGTATGCTTAAATCTTTAAAACTACGCAACGGATTTTGATGCGGTTTTTTTTAATAGATAGAGTGATTTAAGAGGAAGGTTTATATGTATAAACGTTCACAGTTTTTCTGTAGCGTATTTAGTGTCAACATTGCACCCGTGCAAAGCCGGGGCGGGTCGCTAGTCAAAAATATAGCAGACTAACTGTGCCACACGGTTTCACCCGCGTTAAAAATTGTAACGTAATGCTTAATAGTCTTTAACCTTCCTCATGAATGTAGCTAGCGTATACGAAAAGAATTTTTCAAATCGGTCCAATAGTTATTGAGATTAGCGCGTTCAAACAAACAAACAAATTCTTTAGCTTTAGGTATAATATTAGTATAGATTGTACCAAGGAATCACGTCATTTGATACCAACTTTGCCCCCGTTCTTCACTCATTTAGGGATAGAATTTCGGAAAATCCTTTCTAATCAGATGCCTACGTCATACCAAGAACACACCCTCCAAGTTTCAGGTCTCTACGATCAGTGCTGTAGGCTGTACGTTAATCCGTCAGTTATTCGGGACAAAGGATTTTATTTGTATAATAAATATAGAAGAATAGATAAGTAATGAAAACAGACATACAGACATGCTTCATTCATAGTTATTCGTTATTCTTATCAGAAAGGAGCGTAATCGGCTTTCCTTTGAGGAGGCGGCGGCCACCGAAATAATTTTTTTCTGGAGAATATGCTCTTGAAAATTCCTTAATATCTTGTTTGGTTAGGACGCTTATTTTGGGATTATTTGTACCTAAGCACTAAATTGTAGGTAGAAAAAGTCGTGGGGACTGTTGATGTAGACTAATTAATTTAATAATATATACATCTGAATTAATGTAAATGACAAAGCCTTCAAATATAGATGATAAAGCGTCTGTATGAAAGAAACAATTAAGGTTTAATTTTAATTCCCTAGCATATTATTATGTAGGTTATATTTTCTACTTTACATCATAAGACGAAGTGAAGGAAACGTTTAGGTACGATTAGTATAGAATATGTGAAACATTCATTTATTTAAAGCGTACTTAATTAATGCTTAGTATTAAAGTTTACAGTCTGGTCGCATAGTCTGGTCGTTGCATTATCCACATAACAATAAAATCTTATGTAAGAAGAATTGAAAGATGTTAGAAAGTAATATTTCAGAACTTCCTGCACTTTATGCTTGTGTATTTTTTGGAGTTTAAAAGTATAATCTTACATGATTTTTATGTTTCATTACTAAAGATGTTATCTTTGGTGTTATGAGATTTTAAAGTGTATATTCGAGGTGTGCGCACGCCGTCGAAATCTCGGGTATCGGAATCGAACGAGTAGCTAAAGATATCGCTTCAGAACTAGTAACATTGATTGTCTTCGTTCGTCGTTAATGGCCATGTTTCCGCTTATAGTCAACTTTATAATACCATTCTTAATAACAAAGCCAGAGCCAGACGTTTTTAAAATGAGTTTGCCATTGATTTTACTGTAATTGAATGTGCTCATAGTTTGGCCTCTATAGCAAACTGAAAAGTCCTGATTTGTTGAGTAAGTTTTTGATCAAATAATGCATTAATTCGTAGAACGGCTGGATTCATATTAATTATAAAATATCTTTCATGGGAATTTTCGTTAACGTTTGTTTTGTTATAAGTTTTAAGTACCCAGTTTTTTTTTTATTACATTATTTTCTTTTGTCGTGCTCCCGTCGCAATCGCGAGTTTCAAAGCTCACCTTTAGAAGGGGAATTTGAGAATACACTTACCTACTCTTACTACTAGCACATCTACTCTAATGCAGATGTGCGAGAACTTACAGAATTGAATTTGTATTTTTCCTTTCATTTTAGTGTAACCTCTAATTCTCGATTCAGCCATTTCTAGTAGAGAAACGTACAATTTCTTATGTAAATGTAAATTTCAATCCAAACATTGTTATTCCAGTAATTGAAGAGCGCTTTATTTAGTTCAAAGCTTCTCATTTTCAGAGGTCATTGTACTAAACGTAGTGGTAACATTTCCTTGTCAATCATATTAATATTAAGACCATTGCTTTTTCTTTTAACATATTCAAATTGAACCCAGAAAACTATTTGCGTTCATCTTCCTTAATATAATTTAACCGCATGATGTAAGTTTCTGTAACATTAAGCTCCATTATTACTTCAGAACTGCAGTTCCGCTTTCATAAATCTTTATGAATTTGCAGTCTGTGCTATGCACATTATGTTTAATCTGTACTTCGCCGCGATTGGTTCACGATGACATTTCTGGACCAATTTTCTATTGCCACACTAGTCACTAACGTTGAGCAAACCGTATGAAAGTTTAGCCATCGATAAATAGTAAATATGAATATTCAATTAGGTCACGCGTTGATAATAAATAATTGCTGGTATTTTGAATATGATTAGGTACTCGATTTAATTAAGCTCGGGTAGGTATTATTTTGTAGAACGGGAAAACTTCATTTGAATAGCTAGTTGGTTTATAGTACCGTTGTAAATACCATTAAAGATACATGGTAAAAATTATTTATTTAAAAATAAAAAATACAGGTAGGTAGTCCCGAATATTATTTAAAAATTATTTTACTTACTTTAAAAACTTTACTTTACTTTAAAAACTATACCCTGAATCATTTAAAGTAAGTAGGTACGCCACGAAATTGTTTCATAATGTCCGAGAATATTTTTTGTTAAATGAAACAGAGCGAGTGAAGTGAGTTCTTTATATTATCTTATATTCTTAACAAACCACAAACCAAAATTAAATATCTGTCGTAGTAGTCTATCGTGCCTCAAATAAAACGATTTTGACATTCAGCTGACATTAATCTGACGTATAGTTAATAATATTCTACACTTCATGCTCACTGGCCAAATAATTTGAGCGTCACTGTTAGCAATAGTTGGTAGAACACTATTTGAATATATTAATTAGTGTACTGAATAATTATACTGGAACTGAACACTGACTGTCGTTCAGTTTCGTAACACAATACCCACACATAATTAATAATTATGTACTAACTTCACAATTCTGGTAATAGTTATCTATCAATTTTAGTTTCAATATTTTAAGTGACAAGTCATAACTAAATATTATTTAAATAACATTTTTTTAAATTTAATTCTTTATTGTAAAACGGAACATCTCAAGTCCAATGTAGCCGTTATAAAAAGTGCAAAAATAACAATCAGAAAATAGTAACACTTTTTTCCTTTATTGTTCATTGCCATGACGTGGGCAGACATAATTAAATATCGAATAAAATTCCCTATAAAATACACAACCGATTTTTTTTACCAGCTTCAACTCATGCAGTTTTTCAATAATTAAGTAAATTGCAATTAAGTGGTCAGACTGATGAGTTTCTAATACTTAATTAAACAAACTGAAAAAAACAACATTAGTTTTGGTACAATCAGCATGATGGTTGCGGTAAGTAATAAGTATTTCGTGAATCGTCCACTTTGTAAAATCAGCAAGATTACATAGTAGACAGAAAAAGATAGATTTACTAAACGTTTTGAGGTCAACAGTCAACACGTGCGTATGAGCCGTGGTCAGGTAATTCATTACAATGTATTTCAATAATAGGAGAATTGCTAACCATCTCTAGAACAGTCTTTCTATCTCAGCTTATGAGCCAGTCTTTTCAACCGACTTTAAATCAAATCACTACATAGTATAAAACAAAGTCGCTTTCTCTGTCCCTATATCCCTATGTATGTATGCTTAAATCTTTAAAACTACGCAACGGATTTTGATGCGGTTTTTTTAATAGATAGAATGATTGAACAGGAAGGTTTATATGTATAAACGTTCACAGTTTTTCTGTAGTATATTTAGTATCAGTATAATGTTTTATAACTTTCTCATTTGCAATCTTAGCGTTAACTAAATTAATATAATGGTGGACTGGCGTGGTAACCACTACAACACGCGGGTCGGATATGAAGTCAAGAGTCATGAAGTCGAAATAATAACCCATCTTTAACCACATTAAACAAAATATAATAAAGAAATTGCAAAAGTTTGGACTCATGAAACAAGTCCTTCTGTCCCGCTCATCTTTTCGTGACGTCTGTAGCGCCCTCTCGATCGAAAGGATATTCGCAAAGGTCAAAGTAGGTTTCGTTGAAGGTTCGCTGAAAACCTAACCTTTAGTACCTATTTCGCATTAGGGCTACGCTCGCATTACTACGAGTACTAAGCAAAGATGTTTTGTTGTATTTACGATTCTTGTTTGACTCTGTACAAAATGATTTACCATCAAAATCAAAAAACCTTATTCTTAATTCATCATAAGATAGTTAAGTAGAACATACACTAAATGAAAACCAAGTAAATTAAACGATTCATGGGCTTTTGGCTAAGGTTGTCTGAGAGATAAATCTAATAGTGTGCGTATTCCCTTGAAGTAAAAAAACAGATATACCTACGGCATCACAGGCACACGGTAAGCTTGTAACACGCCTCTTTTCAACAGTCTCGATCTCAAACTGTTCAAAAGCCATGCAATTCCATGTACCTCTTCAGTATCTTCAGATTTAACAGTTAAACGCATTCAATGAGTCAAGACTTAGGCATCTTGCATCAGCCGGCATAGTGGGGACGTTTCACCAGACCGCCCGTCGACGTTGGTTAATCAACAAATTACCGACAATGACCCACAAATCGAGTTAAAAGAACATTTGTATGTATAAAAAGTTTTTGTGGAAAATATCCGGCTTCGAATCTTTTGTTGACTGCAGTCTGCACTACTACAATTTTCTCTTCATCAAAAGTTTCTCTGACCTCCGACTCAAATCCTATTTTCGTATCATTTTGCTTGTGATAGCTAATTATTTACGTAATAGACTTAAAATACTTTTTAATAAACCCTTGTTACTTTATCAACAGATTTATTAAACAAGCACAACTCGTAACAAGCTCATGAATATTAATAACATACCATTGTTACTAAGCATTAAGTCGGCCATAAAATAGAACTCGTGCATCAAACACTGAAGTGGCGAGCAATCATCAAAAAATCATTACTCTAACGCCGCTTTAGTAACACAGTCACCTTACGAGGCGAACCATTATGAAATAATAAAAATTGCGATAACAAACTTGATTCCACACAAGCGAGGCCAAATAAGGAAAAATGATGCGAGAGCGAACTACGTTTTTTATTCCGACACAAATTGCACCGATCATAAATTAGGATTATCTGGGACCCAGAAAATTTGATTCACAACACTCGTTTCGACCAAAACCAGTTTCTGTCAAAATTGCAAGATAAACCTTAACGTGACAATCCTAAACAAACCATAAATCAGCCTGATCCGTTGCTGTTCTATAATAACAACTACGAAAAACAAAGATTATTTAACTGCTTGCAAAATATTCAGAAATTTTCGCCTCCTTGATCCTCTTTAAAAATTTATCGGCTTAATTGGCAAATATCTAAACCATGTTTTCAGGAATAGTGAAGGATTATTCAGTAAATATAACGTAGAGCTAACTTTATTCTTGGAGAAATTTTCTATAAGCTGCATTATAATGAAAGACAAGTTATTAGACTGGCTTCACTACAAGCCACTGATGCAGAAAATAAAATCTGATATTGTTGTGCTATAGACTTGTTTGACAGGTTTATAAATGGCTTCTATTAATTTACGTATTCGCACGAATTCATAATACTCTATGTCTGTGGTTCTGATAAATATCTATAATTTATAACATGAAGGTATACTTTATTCCAAAATTAAACGTATTTTTGAGAGCACTAGGCTAGGCTCTAGACTAAACAGCCTAGATTCTAGGGGTTGAATTTCGGTGGGTTCGAATTCGCCTTGTTTTTCTGTTATTGAAAAAAGCATAAAAACCCCTTTTACCGACCCACACTTGACCATCATGGTAGACTTTTGCCTAAGCCAAACTCTTCTCATTTCTGAAAGCATACATGAGATGAGAATGAGTCGACGATGATTTTTAACACACAATTTAATTTCAACATTAGAATGAAGTGTATTAAAAAAGAAAAATACCATGAATGATATAGGTACTATAATTATATATTGAAAAAAAAGGAGGAAAGAAAAAATAAACCTTATTTTCTGAACGCTTGACTTTGAGTGACAAAAGTTGAAGAAAGAGGGTGCAAATTTGTGACATCGCAAACCGAGTGAAGCTAATAACAAATGATGTCGCTTAAACAAGGGTCAGATGACATTCGCTTGTTCATTATTCGTATAACTTCTAACCAAATTAGTTTGGGACGGTAAAGTTGGTTGGTAAGATTCATTATAGTATCCTAGAGCATTGGATTAACGAGATGCGATCTAGTAAAACTTGCAAATTTTACGGCCATCTTGAACGTCACAAGTTTCTGTTCGTGAAAAAATTTATCACTTCAAGAAAGAGTTTATAAATGATTCATCAGGGGGTCTTTTGTGTTGACCTTTACTAAGTAGCTTTAAATTGGATTCATTCTTTGGTTAACTTCGGACGTTACTAGATACGTTTTTAATATCCCTTGACACTTTGTATCATAGCGCATCATCTATTAAGGCTGTTTTAAGGTGATAATGTGTTTTAAGACTGACAATAATTGTGGGTTTGATTAATATACGATATAATATATAATACGTCCATAGAATGATAATAATATAGATGCAGATAAACACTTCGTATATAATCATAAAAAAGTACATATGCACGAATATGATATTAAAAGAACTTAAACACACGTTAATGGATCTAATAAGACACGACGTCAAAAGGAAGTCAGTCGGTCGACAGCTTGCAATTATTGTCGTAATTAAATTAAAACACTGTCACGGAGAAAGAATAGTTGTTTTGAGAAACGACTTTGACAATGCAACCGCTAAAATGTTTAGAATCAAACTAGGTACATCTTGTTCTAGTCTAAAGATTGTTTTGTCTACATTTATAACCAAAACCTGTAATTGCGATTGAAATCATTTTCTGAGCAACACCTAATGGAACTTGATATCAGCGACTGAGATCGATACTCAAAAAGCGGTATATGATACCCAATTGACACCCAATATCGACAATGTAAATGACATGAGATACCTATTGAATTCTTCCGGGACAAAGACAAACAAAACAAAACAAATCACGCCAAAACCGAACGTTCGTAAATGGTTTTCCTTGAAATTTAAGACGCAAATACTCAAAAGTTCAATCCGTTCACATCGTAGGTATTAGATTTTCGTGTTGGAATTTGACTGATTGTGCTGCAAAATCTCCTTTGTTTTAGAAATAGGGATTATATCTTAAACAAATGATATAAAAGAAGTCATCGTTCACATCAAATGCAACGCAATAATAGATAGTTTCTGAGAACTGCAATGTAAGGTAGAAAGAGAATTTCATAATCATGTGCGTAATAAAATATTGAACCCTCACCTTTCGCTCTTATTTTCTTTTAGTCAGCTATAAAAGGATTCTAAAAGTAATTCCACACGATACTAAAATATGTAATAACGGCGTGAAAAACTGCGTAAAAGGCTAAGTACGTAGGTATAAGAAAAGTATACATACCTAGGTATATCTAGCTAGGTACTTACCCGCATTTAGACTGTTATTGTCAGTTCCGAAGTGAAGAAATATAATGTACCTACATATATTTATTACAGACGTTTCTTCAAGTAGGTATGTCAAAGAACGTGTTGGCATCTCCGAGATTTCGCTGGATAAATATGGAAATGATTAAACAAAACGCGAAATATTTATCAAAACGTAGATACATAACTCGAAACGATTAATTTGTACCGGCGACAAATCATCGCGTCATTCGCGACATTCATAAAGCCAGTTTAATTAAATCTGCCACTGATAACAAAATATGCTCGATTGGTCCAATAAGAGTTTCAAAACATGTTACGCTATCGTCAAGAGTTTTTTTAGCATCAGCATTAAAACAGCAATTGCTATGATGCTACTGAATTATGTTAGCTTATCAGTTAGCTTCATTTGTAGGGTACTTTTGGAACTTTAATTTGATCCAATAAATTTCTAATAGTCATCAAGAAGCCTTATTAGACCACACTACAATTCTAAAATTTCTGTTTGTGTTTTAGTAAAAGTAATTGGAGCATATTCATTCGTGATCAAACAGTGTTTGTTGAGACATAGTTTGGGTTTAATCTGAAAGAATCGGCAGCAGGCCGAATCAACAAGTGCATGAGACGAAGCCGGCGGTGGATCGTCGACCGTTCTCCCGTCGCCGGATTTACCAACAAACAAAGCAACTAGTGGAATTCTAAGACGGAGGCAACGATCGTGAAAACTGGGCCGGACATGTGAGCCGCGGCCGTGACCACATTACAATCACTTTTCAATTAATAAAGAACCAAGCACCTGCAGAATGCAACTGTCACTCGGTAGAGCGTTCGCAATACGCACGCATACGACGTTCCGATCTCACTTTGGTGCACTTGTCACGTCGCTCAAGTATGTTTACGTGCTTACTGAATAACACGGCACAGGTGCACAGACTGCACAGGGTGCACGCAGGGCGTGAGGCGATCACGTGACACGTGTGTTCCGCGCGACGGTCGGCGCGGCACTGAGGTTCGGAGCGCTCAAATCTTTGAACGCTCGCGCGGCGAGTGGACAATTCACAACTTGAATACCTACATAACGTAACTTAACTCCACAATATTTTATAGTTTCGTAACCGTATTACTCGATTACCGTGCGCCGCTCGCGTCTAATCGATGTCACGATTCGGGTGCGGTCCTTGGGCGATAGAGCTTCGAGATCGAAAGCTTGGGCGCCGTAACGAGGGCCCTACGTCGTGCATGCTGGCTGCCTTGCACAACATAGGTAATATGCATACACGCCACCGCCGCAGCCTCCTTGGCAAAGCTGTCGAGCTTAATTTATCCAGTGAACATAGACTAACTAAAATAAACGAATGGAATGTCAGTAGCATACAAGCGAAGCTACCGTGATAAGCCAAGACCACCTCTCACACATTTAGACGCTGCTGCCATTATTGTGCTTTACTGCGACCTACTACGACATTCCGTTCTCTTAGGTCCATGTCAATGAAATACTGATACAACTAGCCCAGTTGATTAAGTTCGCCCCTCTCCAATTTTCCGAAATACAACACTACCATAAAACTTCGAGTTAAATGATGTCATTCCAGTGCCTGAGTCGTAAAGAATGTTCTTAAGCTCAAGTATCCAAGCGACCTGATTCCAACTCATAGGAGATATTTTTAAACTTACCCTCGTGCCAAAGTTGTCGGTAATTTGAAATAGAATTTTCCGCAAATTTAAAAAGTAATTTTGTAAGGAATCTATGTTTCGGCGAGTTTTCCAAGACAATTGAATGACGATACGAGTATTGTCTACTGTAAGAAGCCCTACGACCTAATCAACTTTATGTCTTGTCACGCCCGTAGATTTATTTTTTCAAGTTTCGCTTTCATTTGAAGTTTGAGGAATCAAGATAAAGTTTTCGGGAGTGTCGAAGTATTTTCTACATCTTCATTTATAAAGAAATTGGCGTTAGATCGACGAATTCAATTTCAAAAATTTTTTTTCATCATAAGGTACACGTAGGTATATCGGTCTACCTTAGCCAAAAGGGCGCCTAAGGCCGATGTATTGTATTATTTGACGTTCATCCAGTGTATACGTGTACCTTATTAATCTTATTATGAATTAAAAAAATTGAATTTGAATAGCTAATCGCGTCTTAATCGGAACATAGCAAACTAAAATAAATAATGTACTTACCTATACAGTAATATACAATTACACAAATAACAAGGATATGAAGTTAGGTACAGAATGAAACATTTGTTTCAATCCAACCTAACCTGGTTAACTAACGTTTGATGTCATGATCAACAACTAACTATAGCAACTGTAGTATAATGTTTCCAACCTCCTGGATATACCATCTTAAGCGGACCCCATTGTATCCGCCCGCGGCTAACATCACTCCACTCCACATTGCTCTTCAGGGAAATAAGCAAAACACGCCTTTCAACGCCTGGTCATTAGCTACAACCACCCTCACTAACTGGTCGTTACGCTGGTCATTCGTGGCGTAACTTAATCTATGACAGAAGATTTCATTCACTACAAATTAGTGCCGCGAAAGGATATTCGCTAACTCAATCTCAATTATTTAAATTAAAAATGGCTTCCTTACTATTATAGCCTGCAACGTCTTCTATAATTTCATGGTTCAAAGAAGTCGTTACCTCTGTCCGTAAGATAGTCTGCCTTCTATCAGTGGCGACGTAAGACTTCAAGCTTGCGTTGGGAATGTAGATTTCGAGAGGTCCAGTGTTGGCGAAAAAATCGTATTTTTATATGTAATTCATAAACTAAAACACCCGGGACGGTTGTTTTTGTCAGAAGTCAGTTTAGGGCTGTGGCCTCCAGGCTGCCAAGCGCAAGGTCTTTAGAACCACGATGCAGTTACCAGGTTCATACCGTTCCTTATATTACCACCTCTGTCTTCTACGTCGTCCTTTCCTTCAAAGATCCTCAAATGGAAATGGTTTCCTTAAAAATTGCCGTCGCTGGGAATCGGCTCTTTGAGTAAAACACAACCGACAACCAATTTTCCTGGCAGGTCAAAATATCGGTACAAATTTTTTATCATCACATCACATCCACTTCGTTAGACAACAGAGAAAGGAATGCGGAAAAGCGCCTTCCGGGCGAACTATTTACCGACGCTCAATACCTAGTTGACAATTCAATAGCTATTTGACATGTCAATAAGCTATTGAATAGTACCCAGGGTGTACCACAAGGCGCTTATTCGACATAGCACGACATATTAATACTTAATGATGCATACTTACGAGTATATACGTATACTTGAAGTAGAGTCCTGCAGCCTGTTTAAAACCAGAATGTATATTGTCTTATTCTAAGAAGAATACAGAATACACCTTACCCTATATAAATACAGACAGGGAAGCGATTGACCTCAATTTTGGACGACGGCAACGTCGAGAGGACGCCACCATGAATATTCAATTCGTTGATAATTAAAAGTCACCCCATATTTCATTTGGCGGTGTTCGGGCTAAATCAACACAAGGTCGCCGAGAGGCTTTTGTTCAAATTATAACTGTGTTTAGGCAATACATATAAATAAAAAGCAATTATTTTACGTCCGTCACATTTATTCCTGTAGGAAAATTGATTGGAAACATTTTTCCTTCCTTCGTTAGTCGTGTGGACGACTCCCTTGGAAGTTATTTCAACACGTTCTAACCAAAGAACTTTTCCTAGCTATTTGATGATGAGATATTGTTCTGAACCTTATTATATTTGTATTTTGATTAATTATTGAATGTTTGTAGGTCCATAGATCCATGTTGGAGTTTTGAATCTAACAGCTTGATCCCATAATTTATAATTTTGTATATTCAGATTCAAAAATTAATGGCAATAATTAATCAGAATACATATTTAATATACCTTGACATAATCTGTCTATCTGTCAGAGTTTCTTTGTCACGAATAGCTTTTTATACGACAGAACGGATTTTGATAAAATTTTCAGGAATTGTAGGTGCTCTGAGTTCCCTTATATTTTATATTAATATGGTACGCGGTTTGTTTTGCTATAATCCTTAACATCTTTTTTATTTTATTCAAATTATTTCGTATTGAGCTTTGAAACTACTGATTTTAATGATATTTTCAGTAGGTAATTAATTTTTATTACGGGCTCAATTAACTTGCTTAATTAATTTACTTGGACAAATAAACATAGTTGTCAAAACAGGCATTAAATATTTTAACTAAATTTTATTAACAGGCTAATTGAACTATGTTTCTATGATGGAGTTTCAGTTCTTTGAATCACGCAATTATTAAAATTATATTACTGGTTACGGGTATTAAAAACTAAGGAGTAAATTTTATGTCCTCAATTTTGTTTTTACAGTGCCAATGATAATTAAGCTGTTGGACGTAGATCTAATTACACTGAATGTCCACAGAATAATAAATACTAAGTCGGTAGAAGTGGAATTATCTATCTTTTCTACCGGGAGTCCATTGGTCCGGGACGTTGAGTCGATTTCTGTGGTTAGAAACTTCAATTTTCCTGTCACTATTCTATTTCAACGCTTCATGCCATATAGGTCACGTATAACTAAAGCCGCAGAACCAGGCTAGTCGACACACAACACCTGACCTCCTTACGTCCGCCCATACACCAAAATTACCAAATATAGGGAAGATTGAAGCTCTATCTTTATTCATGGAGAATTTACGAAAACATTTCTCTTCATAAACAATTTCCCATTAAAACCGGCGTCTGACGCACGAGGAGGGGGCATTGAAAAGCCATGTCTATGTGGGCAACACGATAAACCCATATATGCAAAAACTCACCGAGGTGGCGACAAGGCGAGGGTAGGTACCTACTGAAGAAGGACAACTTTGTGCTACACGATCGTGAAAAAAGAGTCTTCCATCAGACACGCACACAAGTTAGTTAATACAGACATTAATAAATTAAACAGTCAGCAAATCAGCTTGAAGTTTTCAGAAAAGCAGTTTAACAAAGGCGAGTTTATCCCGCCGTGACTTCGTGTGGACTTTAGAATCGGGACCTAAAAATTAAAAATATAGTAGATTGGACCAAGGAACGTTGTCACATATAAACTTTACCCCGTTTTTCACCCCTCTTTATATGATTTATAGGATATTATAGGATGCATATAAAAACACAACCACTAAGTTTCAGGTCTCAACAATTAGTCTGTGCATTGATCCGACAGTCAGTCAGTCATTCAAGACAAATCATTTTATACGAGTAAGTACAGAAGACTATTCAGCCAATCTCTGTTTTTTAGGTTTAATTATGTCAAATATATCAGACGCCTACGTACGCCGTAAGGTATTTAAAAAAGTACCAAAAGGTTTCTCTTCGCGCATTAATAGGTGCTTATATAAATAACTATGTTAGATTCAAATAACAATGCAACGTGAATTGCATTCATTTTGGACATAAACAGTCGCCGATCGCGTGGTAGACAGTCTGGCTTTTAAACGTTGTGTTTTATTAATAACATGGTCCTTATTGCGCTCGACGGGGTAGCATAATAATAACTATGCTTGTAACCAAAATATGTATAATTATGGATTTTTAGTTATAGGTCTACCTATGCTCAGAAAAGTTCAACAATTATGCAAATTTGCAAATTTAAGACTTATATGGTTTTCTCATAGATGCCATTGTCACGGTCCAAATTGTTTACGATCAGCGGTTGAGGCTGTGCGTCGATCCGTCAGTCCGTCATTCCGGACAAAGCATCTTATATATAGATTTATAAGATTACCACAACTGTTTTTTCCTACAAGGGTCGAGTTTTAGGAATTCCTGACGCCTCCTACACGCCTCACAGTGGACGGTATTAGCGATTTAGGCTGATGACGTGTCACTCAGGATATTGTCATAAAGGCACAATAGGGTGTCATGTGATATTTTTGGAAAGGGTACTAAAGAAACAGAAGACAAAAACAAGACTTCTGACCCCTTTTATAAATAC
>DWQL01000754.1:0-13592 GCA_018231265.1 Noctuana haematospila | reverse complement strand
GATTTCATTCATCGTAGTGAGTTTACGGGTAATCATTTTAATAGCATAGAATCGTAACTTAATATTGATATTCAATTATTCTTAGAAATTCGACCACACGCAATTTGGTGCGACCACAAAGTCGATCGATTTATCGATTTAAAACGAAACTGTTCAAAATTTGAAACCGGCGTGTTCGTGGCCTCTAATTCTGTTTTCCCGCCTATAATTGACAGTACTCGGTGTCTCTGTCTCGTTTTAACTTTGTATGGTTAAGTAAGTGCGTCTCTTTCTCGTCGCAGTGTCACGTGCGAGTCTCAGCGAAGTGACTATTTTGACAATTATGTCATTTGCTTGTCACGGGGTGTCATTTGGGCGACGAGCGATTGCCCTGTAATTTTGTTTGGAATTGTGGAATCCTCGGGGTCGTTGACTTTTGTTTTCATGTATGGGAACATCTGTGTTTAGAAAGCTACGTCACACGTCATCAATCAAGGGGAAGTAAAACCTGATAAACTTAGCATAGCATGAATAGCTTAGCATACCATGAAGAAGCTTAGTCCGAAAGCAATTTTACTAGAATTTAGGTGAATAATATTTAAACTCGTATTAAATGAAATGCGGAGATAGAACTACCTACTATATCAATTAAAAGTTCAAGTAAAAAGTAGCCGTAACTAGCATTTTTAGACTCTGAAATTGAAGTCATTTTATTTGAGGCAACCATCACAGTCCTCGTGAGCAACACTACTATTAACGACCTCAAATAGGACCAATTAGTTGGTCATGTCATGTTACGTACAGGATTACCAAATCCTAACAATGCAATCACATTGTCGGAAAATAATTGATAACTCAAAAGGAATTGATTACCAAAACCCCCAAATTCAAACATTGAGATGCCAGCGATAGACGATTACGACTCCATCATGTGACGATTGTAATAGTACACTTGAACCTCTACCATTTCTATAGTTATTGCAATAATAGATGTTATTTTAATGATAGTATTGGCAATTGATAAATCCGTGGGCGCGAACAAAACTAACGGCATCTCGAGGCAAATGAGGCGGTGTGCCGTAATATTATTAATGCAGATAACAAATAGATATCGTGGAGCAAAGTTCAACTCATATTTAATTCAATAGGCTTGGAACATCTTAATTGAGGCGGATGGATGAGCTCTTTCTTGAAATTTGTAGTTACGATAGATATCGTAACTGAATGTTAGAAATTTGTATAAAAATTGCGTATTTTACAACTGTGTACAAGAGAGGAATATTTTATAAATGAAAGACATGATAAGAAAAAAAACAGAAAATTGTTCGGCATCCTGATTAGATGAAAAGAAATTTCCAGATTTTGAGTAGGTATACGAGTATATCACAGTATATCACAGGTATAGAACGATTGAAATTCTTTGCAAAACTCACTGCCTGCCTGCAACCCTAAGCTGCAACCTTTTTTATGATTACTGCTGAGCGTGACGTGAATTGGACGGTGACATGTTCACATAATATCGCAGTGGATAAATATTTTTCTGACCTAACGAACCTTGTTCAAAACTAATTTTTTTTTATTCTATTACTATTATTCTAGATACCTTCTTTAAATAACTGCAAAACATAGCAACAAACATTATTCTATAACATGTTTCACTGCTAACAATTGCAATTTTTTTTAAACTTCAACCATTTTATTGTCAGACAAGCTCAAAACAATTTTGCAACCAGACATTATCCTGTAACGTTCATAGCTAACAAGTGAATAGGATATTGCTAAGTTTAGCTCATATTTAATTCAATAGACGCCGTTTAACATCTCAATCGAGGCAGACGGATGGGCCCAATCGTGAAATTCATAGTCACGAATAGGTTATGGGCGACTCGTATGAGCTATCGCTGTAAAGGTTAAGAAATCTATCGGTTTTATATACAGTTAGGTTATAAGTGGTAAGTGAAGTTAATTTATAACTTGTTATATGATTACGGTATATTGTCAGAGGCCCTTTCTGCACCAATCCGCATGAGTATGCTTTCCCGGTTGTGGGTAGAGACCCTTGCCCAGCAGTGGGACATAAAAAAGGGTTGAAGGCATATGATTACGAGAATTAAAGAAACAAATGTCCTCGCTCTAGCGTTCTAGATTTAATTTCATAGACCTTAGTTTAACTCTATGAATGGACTCTTGTACAGTGTTGTTTGTAGGTACCGAATAAACAAATTTGAAAGTAAACGTTTTTACAATATAACTATATATATAAATATATAATATATAGTTATAGAAGGAATATAGTTATGGAAGGTTATCTCTGTCGTGGGTGCCATGGACACATACAAAGACAAATATACAAACACCCACACCGAGCACAGAAATCCAAATTTATCATTTAAATTTCTGCCCCACCGAGGATCGAACTCGGGACCCTTTGAATGGTGACTGGCGTTGTAACCACTACACCACACAGGTAGTCAAAATAACTACCGCGATTTCAGTTCGGTTTAATAAAAACCATTCAACTGAAATCCATAGCACGCATCGCTTCCAAGACCTAACACAGGTTATCCTTGAAGATGAATACTAGATCAATATTCGTTGGTCGCCCGTTCCCCGAACGGCGGCGTAGACAAAGCGGGCGCACTGCATTAGTATTCACGCGGTGTTGCCATAGCGTTACTAACTGTATCCAGGGTTGCCAGGATACCGTTTACAAGGGCGCAGTTTGCACACTATCAGGCTAAATCTATACTGCATAGTTCATAAATTTGTGATTTATACACTTGATTTTAAAGAAGTGCCGAGAGTTTTTTTTCCCGGGCTACTTTAGCCAAAAGAGCGCCTAAAGCTGCCGTACCGTACTATAAATTGACCGTTATTTCAGTGTATACAAATACTTTGCGAATCTTACGATGAATAAAAAAATTTGGGTTTGAGTATTTACTTAGTTACAATTACACAATTTTTTTTATAAGTCCTTAAAGATTTTGCCGTGCAATTCCCGTTAAAAATGAAAAAAAAAAGAAATGAATTTCTACGTAGAAAGTAAAAATTATATTTTTATTGACACATGAGGACATGAGGCTCATATAATATGACAGCCCTATTTATCCCTTTTGGTCTTCATATGGTATATTCCAAGGTGTAATCTGTATTAATATAGTGTTCGTCGGATCGCAATAACCGCAAACTGACTTCCTGTACCAACGCATTTGCAATTCTCGTATCTCTGTGATGTACGTAATAAGCTGTCAGTTAACCTTGTTTGATTCGTTTCCTTTGATAAGATAACTCAGTTTTAACAAAACGTAGAGTTGATCAAATAATTTTTAAATAAACTTGGTCTGTTTCTAGAGTTTTGTGTATTCCCTACATTTGAGTTCGAGTTTGGCTGTCTATTGAACGCAGTGAAAATGCTTAATCTATGGAGACTGTAGAATCTGTAGGAATCCGAGGTACGTTGGGAAAATTCGAAGATTTTTTGAAAGGATTCGAATTAGATTTAATATTATCTATGTATTTAAAAATTTAGTTAATTTTATATTTTGATTTGATTTATTTGTAATTGTACGAGCTACTTAAGAATGTTACCTACGCCTCTAATTGAAGTAGCCCTTAACTAGTTTTCACGTTGGTTTTATTTGCATATTTAAGTGTATATTTTATTGGTGTAATAGATAAATAAATAAATATTATTTGTTATTCGATTACGCGGAATTAGAAGTAGTATAAATAATTTATTGTACGTGTGGTAAAATGATTCAACGATTTTCGGTTTTCATGTTTAAATAATAAGTTATTCACCGACATAATATAATATATTCCTCGATATGAGTATTTACAATATTACTATTTTTACAACGAGTATTTATCGTACCTACCCTACCTACTCTAATGAGGCTACGATTACTTTTTAATTTTATAAGGACAATGCACTATCACTATAGTAGAGGCACTTGAAATAGTCATGTGTTCTAGTTAGTAAAAGCAAAAGACATCAACGCGTTCGATATAACCTTTCAAAACAATATTTCTGTTTAATCACCCTGTACGGCCTTTATTATTATTCTTTGGGCTCTTTATTATTAAAAATACTTTATTACTAGTCTCTCACAAGGAATGCAATAACACTGTTGATCAAATATTGGGAATCGCCTACAATATCTTACTTATAATTCAATAATAATACTTATAAAACGTAACGCCTAACGTTGCGATGCGTGCCGCAATGGTAAAGTTGTATGTTTCCACGGACACATCCGATACGATTTTTATTGATTTGCGTTTGATTATTTTTTGTTAAAATTTAAACGATTTTATGTTAAGTACTTTATTAGTTACGCCGCGCACGTTACTAAACCTCCCTACGCACTTAAACCTTCATCACTCCGTCCATTAGTGCATACGGCATGAAAATTGAACGCTGAATTTGTCATTTCGCTGTAAAGCAATGTCGGACGCGGACGATACTCAGATGGGTCGAATTTGAAGCGCGCTTCCGTGCTTCGGAGGGCAAGTTAAGCCATCAGTCCCGGTTGTTATCGGTAGATGACTGTCGTTTAACCTAGTCGGAGGCTCTTTGGGCGGTTTGAAACATCCAACATGGGTTGGCCACTAATCCGTATCTCCAGCAATCCGCATTGGAACAGCGTGGTGAAATATGTTCCAGGCTTCCCCGGTTGTGGGAAGAGACCCGTGCCCAGTAGTGGGGCATAAAAAGGGTTGAAGGCATTCCCTAATGGACAGACAGACACACAAACAGACGCAGCAGCGGACATTATTTTGTGATATGTAGAGGTATCGTGCGTGAGGTGTAACGGAGACGCGTCCCGGCGCGTGCTGGCGACGTGACCGTGGCGTCGCGTAACGCATACCCGTAGAAGTAATGAGCGCAGGTGGACGCACCTTTACGCGGCTGCCGTGTCATGCGTTTTGGAATGCTTAGAACTTTCGCGATACACTCGAAATTTTATCGGCTAATTGTCTTATTTGAAAGGGGTACCTTTAACCTTCAAAAGGTGGTATTATGGTGGTACACAATACCACCTGTAAAGAACGAGGGGTCGGTCTGTCCGAAAACTAGGGTTAAAAAAGATAAAATTATAATAAGTTCCAAAATAATGATATAAGCAAAATAACAATAGTGACAAAGACCCTAACAATGACACTGACAGTTTTTCTTTATAAAAAATATAAAAACCTTTTTTTCGCCTTCACCACCTATGCCACAGTACCACCTTAAACTGTAAAATCTTATATAATACCACCAGTCGCTTTACAATATTCAATTATAATTATATAGTCCACAAATATTTATAGTTTTACAGTAGTAAAATCTTACATAATACCACTTTAGGGTATTTTAGGGTTCCGTAACCAAAGAGTAAAACGGTAACCTATTACTAAGACTCCAGCTGTCTGTCTGTCACTAGGCTGTATCTTATGAACCGCGATAGTTATACAGTTGAAATTTACACATTATATGTATGTAGATATGTATTTCTCTTGCCTCTGTAACAATAAATACTAAAAATCATAACAAATTAAATACAACGATAAGGGTGCGTTCATCGCATCACTGCTCCCCTTATTCCCAAACGGAAACTATCGTAAAGCTACTAGCTTTTAACAATCACTTCATTTTATGGTTTTTCTTGTAATCGAAAAAAATCAACGATGTCGTCGCGGCACGCGCGGGCTCGCCGTCTGCGTACGCGCAGAGCATCCTAACACGTCAGACTGAGACAGCAATACCCGATATCCATAAGAGTGAGCAAGATAGCCATATGATTAATGGGCACGACCAGTAACCGAGAAATGCAGTCAAATTAGGAGAAATAAATATCGATGTTGATACAGTACAGAATACCTGATATAAGTTATAAAGTGAAAATTGAATGGAACACGTATTGCCTGCTCGACAGTTGTTCACAATTGGACCTCGTTTACATCTACAATAAATTCAAGCCCCTCTAATTGTATTTTTGCAAGCTTGCTCCCAACCCATTATTACAGGAAATATCACCATATTTCTTCTTTTATTTGACGTGGTCAGTTTTTTAATCAGGAGCCTTGGGTTCAGTCCTTTTAGCCTTCCTTGTTCAGTAATTAATCACGCAAATAAGATAAATACAGAATTTGTATTATAAATTGTAATGTTTACGAAAAATAAATTTTGTTTCAGACTGTTTTTGAGTAGGTAAGTAATAACTTTGATAGTAAAAATTTTATGTAAATTAATATTAGTTAATTACATACTGTTGTTAAGTTTATATAAGTATCACTTGATCAGATGATTCCATTTAACACTCATATTTTTAACTAAAATATGAAATACAGCGCGAACAGTGGAAGGGAAGTAGAGAGACCCGTTGCCCAGCAGTGGGACACCATAGGCTAATAAAAATACAAATAATAACAAAAAATGATTATTTAAAATTATGTTTATGTAAATGTAGATTGTAATAAAGATAAACAAAGTTTTGAATATAATATAATTATTATTTTTGTATCTATATATAAGTAACTTTAAGTTTTTTAAGTGTAGGTATGTTTATTAATTATTTTTATTTGTTCAATAAACAGTTGGTATATGTAGCTTGTTGGTAATTTTACGCACATAAGTTGTTCCTCCGACAATCAGTTGAAAGAGGAGTGGCCATCGAAAGATTTACGTAGGCTGGATCTAGCTCTATTAGGAACAAAATTACATACAAATGTATCCATAATTACTTCAACAAATTACATGCAAGCATTTGATTTATGTCTCGTGTTAATAAAACACTTCCTCTCGGTCCGTGGAGTGGTTTTATCAAATGATACTCCACCACGGTGTAATTTTGCGTGGGTATTGATTATACTTTTCTTCGGGTATTCAACACATTTTTGATTAATGTTCGATACCAGGCACTTGGATTTGTTAATGATGTCAGTAAATTTTTGCGTTCCTTCAACCCTTTTTATGTCCCACTACTGGGCACAGGTCTCTCCCCACAACCGGGGAAGGCCAGGAGCCTATTTTTGCGTAATTCAAATTTAAATTCAAAAAATTTTATTCATCATGGTACACGTATACACTGGATAATACGGTGCATCGGCTTTAGGCGCTCTTTTGGCTAAGGTAGGCTGGGAGAAAAAAACCGTTGGAAAAACACTCTCGGCCTAGACCCTTAGGATGTTTTTCATTATACATAAGTACCTAGTATTTACGGCGCCCTTAAAATAATTTAAAAAAAATTTGATTGTCACAGTGCAGTGCAAAAATAGGCCGTTATAAAATATCATAAGCTGTGAAAAGCAGAAAAAACATTTCTAAGATCTATGCTCGTTTATACCAAAACAATTTACATAGAAATGTGACGACATAGCGACGGCAGTTCGAGACACGCTTAAAGATTCATAGAGCAGAGCCAGCAGGTCGTCCGCAGCACAAGAGGACAGCAAGAACTTTATTGAATAGAATAATCATAAACATTTACACCTCTACACAATTTGTTGTAAAGTGTCGAACGTACGCGTCGGAATAGAAATTTCTAGATGAGAATTCCTTTGCTAAACTACAGTTTTTGCTCATCATCCAGGCTACTCTAGGGTACATAAATGATAACGCAGTGTGCAGAATGGCTAGGGAGGCGGTGTCGTGGTCTGGGTTGAGCCTAGGCACAATGCCTGCCTGCAGGCACTCGGCAGGTTTACTGCTTGCTACAAAAGTTTATTACTCCTTCGAGATTATGTATTACTTTTTTGGTGCGTGGTGCAAGGTGCGGGCTAAACTTAAAACACGTTAAAGTGCGACTGACAAACATAAAGGGGTTGTTCCATTGTAGGTGTGTTTATATAACACACGCTGGTACCCGCGACTTCGTCTGCGCAGTTCGAGCAATTCACACAATAAATTGTAGCATTTGTGTTATTCTGATGTATAAGCTATATTATTGTAAAGTTTCATTAAAATCCAATCAGTAGTTTTTACGTGAAAGAGGAACAAACATCCATCCATACTTACAAACTTTCGCGTTTATAATATTAGTAGGATACCTATTGTACAGAAATAAATTATTTAGGTATCTATACCTACCACCAAAAGACGAAGTGCCGGGCACCAGCTTGTATTAAATATTTGCAGAACCATTACCTTTAGCAAGTTTCTTGTAAATGGAAAATCTGGTGACATTTTAATGTCTAGAAGAAAAATTTCCAACATTTCAGAACTGTTATCAAAATGTCTCTTAGAAAAATTTGTTATTCATGCGTGAAATTAATACAATAAGTACCAAAGCAGATAGAAGGTAATAAAGTGCTCGGAGTAGGGCGCTGTATAAGTAATTTCAATTTTTTTTTATGATTAAAATATATACCTTATCTACTTTAGTTTTTTATGATTTAATGATAACCTAAAGTAAGTTTAAGATACTCTTGCTCGTAAAATAATTTATTTTTCATATTTGAAAGTGCGAAGCCGGTCTGAAATGAATACCTTTTTAATGATTAAATTATTAAAAGAAATATTGATTACGGCTACACAAAAAATTTACAACAGCTTGATTGCACAAATTTTAAGAAGATTTTAAAAACATTTACCTACGTAGCTTAGCTTGCAACTTTGATTGTAAATTGTTTGAGATTAATATTTGTATATAACTTGATGTTTTTATAATAGGTAGGTCATTATGTACGGATTTTAACGGATGTAGGTAATGTATCTACGGGCTAAAAAAATTTCTTGCAAGCATTGTTTTCACTAAAACATTATTACTAAGGTAAGTAGAATTAGTTAGCAAGAATTTTAAGCTATCGGAACTACTACCTTATGCTAGTAGGTATGAAAAGAATATACATTTTTTCGACCTTTTAACATTGGCGTTTGGTTTTTAAACAAATTATAAGTTTTCAATCAAATAAAGGGTTTTCCATCTGATACGTTCTTCGATAAAATCAGCAGCGCAGCGACGCGGCGGTAGATTCATTGTTACGGGATTGAAATTTATCATTCAAATTTGTATAGGTACCAAAGCTCTGAAGTGCCAGGAGGATTAGACAAAAATAGACGATTGTTATGAAAAGAAAGCGATGGGTTGCTATCACATATTATTTCTGACCGAATAGATGTATGTACCTACGTACGAGTAAAGTGCTTTTCACGTTCAACAATTTTTTTTAAAGAAATTTGTTACATAATATTCACCTTTGCTTTGACCGGATGCTGATGTTTGACTTAATATGGGGATATCTGTATCTGAATCACTGAATATTTTTCTCTCTAGTTGATGCCCTACTGATTTTTTGTCTCATTTCTACGTATGTAATTTTATTTTGTTTGTAGTTTGGTAATTTTATTTTGACGCGTAGGTTTAAAAAGGGCCGAATGTAATAGTAGACTGACTGTCTCAAATTTGACTATTGGATACCTCAGCTACATCTTTGAAATAGGTACATGTAAGAGTGATTTAAAATGTATGAGAACTGTTTATATAACATTGCCAAAATAGTTATTATAAGCTCATTGATTTGCGAGTATCATCAAAACACTTTTATAGGTACTTATAGTATAACAAGAGATAAGATTTTATCCCACGTCATGTTTATTATTTTCATTTTAAAGCGTTATTTTCTCTATGGCGTCCTATTTATATTTTATGTTGAAAATCGTTAAAGATATCTTATAAAATAATTGTTTTGCGAGTGTACTTAATATCTAATCAATGTAAGCTTATTAAATTTATACAACTCAAGTGTCTCTTGTTAATTCCTCTCCTTAAAATATAATTTCTCTAAACAACTTATCTATACTTATAATAAATCTGTAGAGAGGTCAATTCTGTACATGAAATATATTTCTAAAATAACTATCAGGGGGTGATTAGGGATCGATACTGATGCCAAAAATGCATTCAGTAAACTTATTGTCTGTCTGTCTGTATAATCGTTATAGAAACAAAAACTACTAGACGGATTTTAACGAAACTTGGTACAATTATTTTTCATTCTCCTGAGCTGGTTATAGTATACTTTTCATCACGCTACAATCAATAGGAGGAGAGCAGTGAAGGGAAATATTAGGAAAAAAATTTATAACGTGCTGAAACCGCGGAGCACATAAGTATAATATAAATAAAAGGTACGTAATAAATCGATATTTTTCAGTTTGCCAAGTTCAGGGAAAAAATATTATGAGATAGGTACATAATGATGCCACAACGTACTATTTTACCTAATTTTTTGGCAACTTTTGTTCTTGTTCATGTGATACAGATTCTTAACTACTTACGTAAGCGTTTTTGTGGAATTTGAGGGCGGAACATTTTTTATTTAATAGGAATATTTTGCACCGAAAATTTTCTACTAAGTTTATGTACTTCGCCAGTGACGGCTCTATAAAAACTTTGTAGAGAACAGTTAAAAAGCTACCAACCTCCAATTCCCTTGATTTATCAGCAAGAAACCATAAATAAAGGAGCACTCTATCATAAACCGTGGTCCATTGAGCCGCATCCTAATTCCATTACGACTAAGCGTCGCGTCCGATAAATAGAATTATTTCAGTGAAGGGACGTTTCAGTAAGAATAAATCGTGAGCTTGATCTTCTAAAATACTGAAAGAAATGGCTAATATTAACAATCATCGCCATAATATTGTTTAAGTATTTTTTTAATGTTAAAATTTCTTTCATTTAGGTTATACGTATTGAAACGATAGAATCTAAAGACCAATAGATATTGTCAGCAAAAGCGTTCGTTACAGCGATCGCATAAGAATCGATAGGACACCAATTTAAAATAGCCATATCAATCAATGAAATGTATAATATGATTCAATATAAGAATAAATGGAAAGAACATTATATTCAAAAAATCTATGAAAGAAACTTAGTGATCAAAATTAAACTTTAATCGCTAGAACAAATACTGCAATAAAATTTTACAACGAGGGTGAAAGTTCATGGTCTAACATACAAATGTCTATTTAATTTTTAAAATACTACCTTCAATAAAAATTTTGTAGCTGCGGTATTTGCGAATTTTAAGTTGTAATAATATAGGTAATTATGCTTAGAAAGTAAATTATAAACAGATTGATATATATATTTATTTAAGTCTAATTTTAATATAGTTATTACTTTTTTTGTTTTTCTTGTAGCGCTCAAGGCCGATTTGGGTTTATATCTATTCAGGAATACTCGTTTCTGATTGGTCTTCTCTTACTCCTAGACTAACCGTGTAGCTTGGTCTCTTTCAATACGATTCTTTCTTCGCCCTTTAGTCTAATCTGAAGTATTTTCTGTTGGGATATCGAATTATCTAAAGTTAAGGACTTCAGTGGCCTTAATAATAAATACAATATGAACAGAAAACTAAAAAAGAAAACGTTTTTATTATTTAAAAAGAACATGATAATATTTCGCTAACAAATGTTATTACCCCCTGCCAGGTGCAATTCACATTTGTTACCGTCTATTTACATTGTGTGGTTACGTTAAAATACCATATCATACGCAATGTTATTACCAAGTTCTATTTTGGTTATACATAATTCACCGTTTGTTATCTTTTTACGTAGAAAACTCTAAATAACGTAAAACTCTAGATTAAACTCTATTTCAAAATAAAATTGTTGTTTGTAGTATGTATCTACTGAAGATTAGTCTCCTAATAGATTCAAAGTAGTTATACTAAAAGCTTTTGATGTATGTATGTAGGTATCTAATTAAATGTATATCTCCCTATACTGAAACATGGATTATTTATCATTTATTTATTGTCCTCTTACGGCTAATACAAACTACAAAGGTCTATATTATCGAGGCGTCGATGCTCTAATATAAATAATAAAAGAAGCCTTTTATTGAGCGGCGGTGAATGTTACAGGCATCAGTGTCGAAGCACTTTCCTTAACCCTCTGAGTTATAAATAACTATTTTTTGTGGGTCACACGAATAAGTCGTGGATAAACAAGGATCACGTGTCATTATTATGACCGGAGTGTCATGTCAGCAAAACAGGTCAGTGGCGTCATGTCGCAGTAGTTCGGTTGCTAGCCCCGTTAAGAACGAGAGGTACGGCTCTCAGGCTTCTTGTGATTTCAGGCGGCTCGTGATTTCTTATCTGAGCGATAGAGTGCAAAGGGTTGAAGTAATTGGCGAAAATTCTACTTTGTCAGTATTAAACATGGGAGTTCCCCAGGGTTCAATTCTTGGCCCTTTCCTCTTTCTAATCTACCTTATATACATATATTTAAATATGATATACAGATATTTATTATATGTACAGATATACTATATGTATACAGTATGTGTACGTGTATGTGTACAGATATACTATAGATATATTATATGTATAGATAGTTATCTGTGCGACCTACACTACCAGCGAGGCTATGCGTGCTTCGAATACAATGCATCTAAACAACTCGCCTACTTTACTCTTTAAAAAAGAAAATAAATACATCATACAAGCATACACAATAGATTCATCCACACGTTAAATCCGAACAGTTGGAAATACCTTGTCTACCATACCTTGTCGCTGCATGAATTTCGATTGTAAATTGTTGATCCGATTACTGGTGTGCGTCGCATACGTAGGTATGCGACGCACAAAAGTTTTCAGATGAATAGTGTGAAGCCGCTTTTATCGAAACAATCGAAAATTGTTTGAAGTTTTCCTATATTTTTTTTTACATTACATTTTTTACATTACTCTTGAACTAAAAAACAGAGATACGATTATTTTAAAGGATACCATTTTAATAAGATGTTCTCTTATAATTGTTCGTAGAATAACGGAATTCTATAGCAGAACCCGAAATTTTCCAAGCTCGTAAAGTTTGCGTACCCTGAAGAATAGAATACGTTTTTAGCCTAATAAAACGATAATAGACTTTATTTACGCAGCAAAAGCGTCATTTTTATCAAGATCGAGTTGTCCTCTTCAAATAAAATTACGCAGCCCATCGCGATTTTGATGTTAAAATTAAAATTTTCCGTTATTTCCTCTTTTGGAAAGCTATTATGAGAGGTGATAGAATTAACGCTATGAAGGATACCTCCTCACATTTCGCAATAAATGAGTGCACGGAACAAATTTTCCAGTACATTAAACAGTGTTGACAGACGTTAATGCTTCGTACGAGTCTGACTGCTGCTTCTGAATACTGTTAATCACACGATAAATTTACCTTCAACAGACGAAATCTTAAAATAGAATGGACTATTGATTGAATAAATCAATAAATAGTAGAACGTTGTCACCGCGTAGCTGGTATACCAAATGGTAATAAATATTTCAACTATCGATCTCGTCCGCCGTGCCGTGATGCAATAACGTGTCGCAAATGTCATACGATTCAAATCGGTTCTATAGATCTATTCATCTATTTTTTTGTATATAATATGAACTCTCTTATTTATATTTAATCTGTAGATTAAGCACATTAAGAACTAACCCATAATTATAAATATAATCAATTCTTCTAAACAGAGTATGTTTTGCGTTTCAAGTCCTATTTGCAGTAGGTAAGATACTCTTAAGGGTAAGTGCAATAGGAGATCCATCCATCCATCAACCTTTGGAGGTCCACTGTTGGACATAGGCCTCCCCTAAATGACGCGATAATTATA
>DWQL01000753.1:0-13600 GCA_018231265.1 Noctuana haematospila | reverse complement strand
ATCGAACCCGGGACGCTTCGAATGGTGGACTGGTATTTGTCGACGCCGGTTACCGATGGATAGCGACAACTGCAGTACCGCTGCTGTTGTTGCCGCTCGTGTACAAGAAGCCTAAAACGATGCAGATAGGCCGCGTGCAATACTGAATACCGGATACGACACAAGACCATTGTTTTGCAATGAAAACTGTTCGTTACAGTGCAGCACAATAGCTGTAAGTATTTTATTATTATTAATACTCCTAGATACGAGTATAACATGTATATAGACTTTACTTAATAATTACCAAAAGTTTAATGTGTGGTGAAATAAGGTTTATGATTATATTTTAATATAAAATAATTTTAGTTTTTACCTACTTTTATACTAAATACCCCGTTATCTAAATTCTTAATAACCATAAGGACAAAAGCCATAAAACCATGAATGCCAGTTAGTAACCGGATAGTCAACTTCTGACAAGTGTTTAAAATCCAAATAATGTTTTATTAATGTATTACTTTATAGTTACTTCGTATGCCATCTCTATAAAATATTTCTTGTTCTCCTCCAAAACATATTGTAGTGTGTGTAATATGTACCTATATTGTATTGTATGTATGTAGTCTTCCCTAAACGTCGAAATGGAAAGTGAAACGTCGAATAAACACGAACAACGGCATTTTTCTTACAGCGGCAGACCGCCGCACCCGGCACCGTTGCCAGTTGCCGATGCAAATGGTGCAATACACGTGTACTGATACTTACAAACATATGAAAAAGCTTGATATTCATATTGAAGTCTGTTTATTTTTTCAGTTGAGAATAAACAGGTACAATCGTACTTCCAGGAATAAATTTCACCTATTTCTTTTATGCATGTGTGTTAGTAATAGCTAATTGAAAAGTATGATTCCTTGAGGACTTTTGTGCTATGATAAAAATTAAAGGCAGAAAATCAAGTTTATTGATTTAGATACAATTTCTGAATGAATGAACGAGTTACACTTTATATCATACCTAGTTAGTGGCTAATTTTCTTGGAGATACGAGCAGCCTTGAACATGTTGTTTATACCTTTTTGCTATGCACAGACACAGTTAGATGTGTGTATGTAAATAGACATAGGTACGTTCTTTACAAATATAAAGAAGTAACTGCGGAGTTTCTCAGCAATTTTATTTGATAAGCATGCAAGCTTGATGTCACAAGCATGTAGCGATGTCGCTGGCGCCTCGCGGTCAACGACCACGACGAAATTAATGTCAAACGCGAGTCGTGAGTCGCATTACGCGACCAGAGGAACTTACCGAGAGCACATTAAGCAAGTAGAGCAAAGTTTAAAGTACCTAATTACCTATCTATTGGCGATGTAAAAGGGCTTTTACGAAGACCGTCTACAACCGACATTAAATTTTGTATTGATTCTTGTAAGATGTCTGTTACAAAATTATAATGTTAAGTGTTCGTGATTGACAAAACGCCGTAGCTGTTTAAAACAGGATTACAAAATAACATTCAGTTCCATATTCTAATACTACTACCAATTTCATAAAATTCAAGAAGCTAATTGAAACAGGAAAAGATCATAATTTCTCTGGAGCGAATTAAAGGAACTGGAAGAAAGTGTGAGTAATACAAGTGGTCTTTGAACTATCCCAACGGAGTGCTTTCTAGCACCCAGCAACGGATATTTTAATTAGCTTCGCTATGGCTGCGACAGCATTAAGTCATCAAGCCAATAGGCTACGTAATGTGTAACATCCTTTAGGTACATTAAACAATTGACGTAAGAGCCAAAAAAACCCAGACAAGTGAGAGTCGGAGCATTTGACGAAGGGTTCTGTTCCATAAAAAAAAGTCAAAGTAGAAATACGTATTTTATGAAAATGTTATACATCCACTGTTTAGAGAAAAAGAAATGCTTTTTAAGAGCTCTCGTAAGACCTTTCCATATATTTTGTCGAAATAATAGACATGGGGACACGTAATTTGTTTTTCTATGACTGAAGTATACAACTTACTTCAAAAGAAAAAATATTCTGTTACAAAAGGACATTGTGTGTGGACTTAGTCTTAGTGTATATGCTTGCTTACACAGTTACACACCTTGTTTGGCAGCTTTTTGGTACGAAATCTTAAAGAAGACGTGTTAGTTTTAAGTAAGAATATAAATTGCAAGGTCAACAACACACGCGTTTTTATCATTAACACATTAGATTCAGAGAACCACTAAGAGTTAAACAATCAATAAATATCATCATGTGTTACATTTATGGACGACTTACCTATTACATGATGGCTGAGAAAAATTATTTTAATTTGAGTTCTTTTACATATTTTATAATGGTATGTATACATATATATGGGGTATAAGTAACGATAGATGTCTTAAAGTTCATTCATAGTGATCAACGATAATAATTCCTTAAATTTTTTTTTACACACAGATATAAAATTTACAAGTATAAAATTTAGTAATTACTTATTTGCTAAAATACGATTACAAAAGAATGAATTTAGGAATGTAAATATGTAGTGCTTTACTTTTCCATTAAATTTTTACCATTGATATTAAATTTTGTACCATTTGTAATGATGATAATAATATTATATTCTAACTCTAAACACAGACACGCAAAAAAGTTGAGTTGTGACACCTAACATAAAATATTATACCATATTATATAATAGCTATCATAAAACATTATACCCGGTAGGTTATTACCTACCTAGCATAATATATTGCTGCTCAAAAACGTCATATTAATGTTATTTGTAACTCACAATATGATTTATCAGTAAATTATTTTTACTGCAATGAATATTTAGACTGATAAATCTACTTTAAATTACGTACTGCATCATTATCATTGAATGCCCTGAATAATTGAGATGAACCGTAATGATAAGTCCACTGGTGATTATTGTAAACTATACTTTTGTACACTTTGGCTTAATGGCATATATATCCTATCATTTCTATCAGATCAGTTATTTTTAAAGCTTGTTGAAGCGTGTCAAAAATATTTTATAAGTAGGTACTTGGGAGTGTTGGCAATATAATACTCAGAAATCTTATACTTACCTGTTATTGTTAAATATTAAAATTACTAACGCACACAGATAAATATTGGAAACAAATTAGCATGAACTTCAGAATCAAGTCTAGCGTGAAATCAAAAGTTGATGACTAACAAAGAAAATATTTACTGCTTGGCTATGGCTCTACTAGATGGTAAGCGACATGCTAGGGTAGGAACCATCTCACCCTTGTCTGTCGTTTTGCTAGTTATCATAAACTATTATTTAATTGCTAACAAATATGTCCATGTGGATTACATAATTAATTGGACCAAGGAATCACATTTTCCCATACAAAATTTGCCCCTGTTTTTCATCCCTTTAGATGTAGAAGTTGTTATTTCCACCAATCTTCATAATAAATATGTACAACAATGAACCAAATAGAAAACAATATAACATTTTTGGATCCAAATACAGAAATTAAATAATGAAGTCCACAAAAATCTTACCTCTTTAATTGTTTCCAATTTATTCTTGATATGTGCATCAGTGTCTGGAGGAATGGGTGCTACTATATACTTTGTCTCTGAGCCCTCTGCTTTAGGTGCAGCTGGTGACACATGTTTGCTAACCGCGTTGTTACCCGCTGCAGGCTCCTCTAGTGCGTCCACCGGAGGCCTGCTAGGACCGCGGGAAGACGACACGGAGGGTGCTACATCGAACTGAGGCCTCTCCAAAACTTTCATGCTCATGTCTTCCTCGATCTTTGCTCGTAAACGATTCCTGTCCTCCAGTAAATGAGGATCGTCACCTTCTTCTCCATGACGAACGATGCCCACGATAGGGAATTCACCTACTTCATTTTGAGCAAGTGGCGGCGGCATGAGGAGCTCGGGTCCAGCTTTCTGGATACGTTTATACACATTGTAAACACTATCGTTCACACTAGTAGAACTTTTGAATTCTGGCAAGTAAAACAGCGCTCCTAGCCACACGATTCCAAATGTCAAAAGTACAGAAACAATCAAATATTTCTCCCGAAGACGAAACGACCGCCGGGATATGGACGGCACGGGAACACCATTTACGAACCGCTGGTAAGTAGGCAAAATTCCCGTCATGTTTACATAAACACTGTCTATCTAATTCTAAATAATAAACAGTGTCACGACCGTCAGATCGTCACTACCGGTCGCCATTAAAGAACATAAAGAACTGCCAAGTTTGCCATTTTTGCCAACCCAGTCTACCTAGTGTTGCCAAAAGTAAAGTTAGCTCTCCACCAGATGTGAGTATTAAAACCAGAGTGAACTGTCATAATAATAAATAATAACTACGTATTAAAACAACCAAAAAAACACTAACAAAAATGGTTCTACACTAACAAATTTTTATTTTTTCAATACAAGTACAAGTACCTATAACGTTATATCTAGTTTATGCTGTTTCCTTTATTATTATGTACCTACGTGTGTACTAAGTAGTGATAAAACGCGAATGCCAATTTAGTATTTTCAATATTTAAGATTAAGGAAGGACTTTCATTACTCAACATAATAATAGCCTATTATGGGATTCGAGTTTAGCGGGATTGTGTTTTATGTCATTCTGACAGATTATTTTTGCCTACACAGAGATAAGGAAATACAGCTAAAAATTAAAGAGAATAGAAATAATATACCTATTTCGAAATCTTTAGTGGCTTAGTGGCTGAGTGATAGCATTTTAGTAACTCAGATCTACTAATCCGCTAGAAAAATTTACATTAAAAGTAATATTTTACCACGAACCCCCATGGTTGAATTGAAACCACAAGATTTAGTGGAAAATCTAGTAAGTTGGCATCACTGTTGCCAACTTGATAGTTGATGTTACGAGTTTCCTTCACAGAACAAGTCAATGGCAATGAATATAATAACTACTAGGTTTATGTTTCCTTTTCAGCCGTCACAGCGATTTGGGTTACCATGAAAAAAAAATTATTATAATATATTTACGCAGTGTTTTAAAAACGTAAAGAATATTAAGAATAGTAGTGGACAACTTATTATTAATAATATTGACATCTAATACATACTATAGTAAAGAACTATTTAGATCTGAACTTTTGACAGACTCGATAATAGATGGCGCTAGTTTATTATATTTATACAATAACGTTTGAAATTATAGTAAGGTGAAATCTTATTAAAATTAAAATGTAAAAACACACTATGGTCAAATCTGACCCTGAAAAATATTTGTTTGAAATGAAATGCACGAGGTTTCCTTACGACTCTATTTCGTTATAAATTCTTGATATTATAATATGATTATATGCATATATGTTTGTATTTTCCCTCCTTTTGCTAGTTTGTTGGAAAAGATTCATATTTAGGAATAAATAGTAGGTAACCTACTTGAACTCTATTAACCACATTTCCTATATGTGTAGTTTAAATCGATTAAAAAAAAAACTTAGTGTGAGGTTTTGTGTATGAAATAATAGACATAGAAATAAATGAATCATTTTATATGTTGTTTAATTTTAATGTTTTATGGTACAAAAATAAGTAAGTACAAGATCATATTTTATGAGAAATATAAAAATCGGTGTTATATTTTATACAAATATCAGGTAAAATAAAAATGAGATTACGATTAATTTATTACTCCAATGAGATCAATACATTCTTAATTATCTAACAGACATATAATTTATTTAAGTAACTAAATTTAATAACGAACTACTTAATTGTAAACATGTTGATTATTCCTGGCACCACATTCACTGAACAAAAAAGTTCATTGCATTTTTAAGACTGTCATTAATAGTTGATTTGAAGCTGAGCGTTATGTATATTTAGTGCTATGAACGAGGTTTAAACCTAGACATATAAAAATCGCAGTCTGCACAATATATTGCCGGAGCATTTACAGACTTTTTACGACATAAATTACATGGCAACTTTTGACTCGTTGATAAGGCACTCATTTGGCTATCTCCACTAGTATAGTTACTTGCCATCTGAGGCGGCACTGGAGAGTCTGTTCCGCCTTTCGTGCCTGGCTCAAATGAAACAGATTTTTTCTGCTGAATTTGTTTCGGTGGTGGTAGTTGTTGATACGGATTGTAACTATTTTGAGTGTATTGGTATTGTCCTATCTGATCGTTGCCTGTTACGGAGTCATTATTAATATTTTGACTGTACATGGGGCGCTGTTGTTGCTGCGAATTAGCGTAATGCCTCACATCTGCATTTCTGTTTTGATTATTATTATTTTCAAGATAATTAAAATTTCCATTTATTTTTTGATAATTGTTACTACTGTAGTTGTCAACAGGCATGTCGCCATGAGGCGGTGGAACTCTTTGATACGGTGAATGGGCACCATAGTGACTCCCGCTGTTTGCTTGGGGATATCGACTAGAATAATCAGAGCTTGTCGGTGGGTTATGGTAGCTTTGATAAGCTGGCGAATTGGTGGGCACACTTTGATAAGGCGAAGAGTTATTAATTTGTGTATTTTGATTGTACTGACGGTTTGTACTATAATTATTTGCAGGTATTGTCGGAGCGACGGAGTGTTGGGGAAGCCTATGGTAGTAAGTATTATTGGGAGCTTGGTTGACTTGGTGAAGGTGGCTCGTTGGATGAGGATATGTATTTGGAACGGGCCGTTGCAGGGTTGGAATATGTTTCGACATATATGGAGGGTTGTGGGCTGTAGGCGTTAATCTATTTGCTGGATTATGACTGAAGTTCGGTGGACTTGAATTGCTTTGGTTAGAATATGCCGACGGTGGTTGATTGTACGGAATAGGATTTGTTGTATTTTGTGGAGTGTTCGCTGGAAGCGCTTGATATATTTGCGTATTATTTGTGCAGTTTTGATTTTGATTCATTTGGACTGGAGTACTAGTGCCGTGTACTGCAGTTGACTTCTGAGCATTGTATTGTTGTTGCGGTCGTGTCTGTGCAACTTGATACGTTGGATATGAATTCTGGACTCTGTAGTATTCGGCATGATTACTATCGTTGGGAACATATGATGTCTGAGACAATGATGATATTGTGGAACGTGAGGATTGACTATCGAACGAATCCTGTCTTTGAAGCGAAGGCTTTTCTGTCTGCAAAGGCACTGTAGTCATCTCAGGTTTGTTCATCGCCGATTTTAAAACTCTTTCAAGAATAGGATTTGGAATATAACTGTCATCCTCTTGATCTTCGGCTGTTGCGACTAGAATTACCTGATCGCAAAATGATACGGACTTCTTTTTCGGTTTCATACGGTCACCATATTGAATGCTATTGTTATTTAATTTTTGATCACTGTATTCATCCTCCATTTGTTTAGGGTCGATGGAAGATGATGATGCGCGCCGATTATACATTCCAGCATTTGATTGATTTGAACAATTTATTACATCTCTGTTAGCGCTTATTCCTACATACCCAACATGTGGTCTTTCATTATCAGTGGATGAGTTTTGCGTTGCTTCAAATTTAGAAGCGATATTTCTCACGTTATTATAATTTTCGAACAATTTTTGCGCTTGGTTTTCACTTGGACTTGATAATTGTCCTTCTAAAGATCCAGACCTTTTCAGTCTTAAAGCAGCCTGTTTAGCCTGTAACTCCCTTAGCCAGGTATCTCCAGAAGTAGTAACCATTTCTAAAGCATTCATTTTCGATTCTTCGTTTCTTAATATTTGATTTCTTTTTTCTTGTAGTTGAGCCAAAAGAGAACCTTTTGTTACTTCTATATTTTCTTGTTCCTTTCGTTGGACATTAGAGGGATTTAAATGTTGTATCTTATGCAATTCCTCTTGGAGTGGTGTTAAATCTATGGGCGGTGGAGGAGGTGGAAATTCTTCACTAGGTTGCCTTGAGTGATTTACAGAGTTCATTGGGCTTGGGTACGGAGGTAGATCAAATATTTGAGGTGATCTTCTTACTGGTAATGCACAATCCACAACATCCACTCCATTGTCAAATGCGTTTGTAAGATTTTGAATATTGTTATGAGTTGGCTGTATAATTGGCAATGGGTCTCTTTTAACCGGACTTTGTTCTTGATGAATCATTGCTTTAGTTACTACAGTATGGAAATTCTGAGATGGTGAATCCTCTAATCTATCGTAATGGTTAACTGAGTCACCTTCATATGATGGCAAAAAAGGCAAAGATTGCGGCTCATCACCATATTGTTCAGAAAATCCACCATCTTCTTCGTTATCCTGGGTATAACCGTACTCCTTACGAGTTAAAGGTAAAGGTTGCTGCGGTCTTATTTGTATGCCATGCTCAATTACTTCTGATTCGAACTTAGGCTCGCTAAGCTGAGAAGTCGTTCGGAGCGGCGGTGGTGGTGGCACCTTTGCTGCAGTCAACATTTTGCCTGCGCTCCCATGAAAACTTTTTCTCATTAGCTTACTTCTTTCTAGATTTGGATTAGTGCCACTTGGAACAGAATATTCCAAATGGCCTTCAGATAAATAGCCACTTAGATTTGTTTTATCGTCAGCTTTTCTTCGGCCGACTTCAGCATCATCAATTGATGATACACGTTTGTCTTTGTTGTTGGAATCATTAGTGGCATCTGCTCCTTCGGTTAAGTCAGGCATAGATCTATTTTTTCGACGTATTAAACCCCCCATTAACAATTTTCTTCTTATTTTATGTTGTTTTTTATTTGATTTTTTATCTTCCACGGGTTCTTCTTTCTTCTCGTTCGCAGCGGGTACTTCTTTTCGAGCACGAACCCGATCTTCACTTCTTGAACGCTTATCTTTCACTTTCTCGTCTTCACGAGATTTGTGTCTCGGTGGACGTTCACGTCGTACATCAAAGTATTCTTCAACTGTGGCAGGAGATTTTTTAGCCGATCCCTTTTTCTTCGGTAAAGTAGCATAAATTTCAATTGTAGTATTCTCGAGCCCACCTTTTGTATTCCTAACAGGGACAGTTTGTGGTACTTCAGTTAATCTATTGCCGGCCATACGTCGCTGTAGGCTGCGAGCTCGCATTACACAAGTGTTATGTTTCATTCTTGCAAATGTCATCGTATGAGGGTTATTGTACGGCGCATCCATAGCAGCACGAGCTTTTGATGCAGCAGCGTCGCATAATACAAGTGCAGTCTCGTAATCAGCAGCGTCTTCTGCATGACGAGATTTTTCAAGGAGTCTATCAGCTTCCAAGCAAAGCGCTTCACAGTCTCCTCGAGTTGTTAGCTCCGGTATTTGCGCTAACTGCAAATTATGACGAAGACCTTGTTGCAAGGGTAAGCTGTCCGTAGACGATAGTGAATAAGAATCGTATCCTGCGTCACACGAACCACCGCTCGATAATTCTCCTTTTCGGGTAGGACTACCTGGAACACTCCCTGGTCCTCTACCACGAGAATACATGTAGGGACTCTCTGCTGTTGAAGACGATGCAGATGATGCGCTATTGCGATCTCCACTCCAGTTTCCAGAGTCCCTTCGGGCTCTTGGGCGTTCCTGAGTATCAGAAGCGGAACTAGTACTTAGACTTCGAGCTAACTGAGCTCGTCGGCTCGCTTGTACTTCTAACATGTTCTCCACAGCTTTTCTACTAACATAATCATTGTCATTATCAGGCCCTGGTGTAACAGCTCGTCTCGCAAAGCCTGCAGCGGGTCGCTCTGGTGCAGGAGTTACTGCACGTCGTGGTTCAGGCGCGGGGAATGGCACAACATCTTTAGGAGCATGGCGCGTGTCACATGGTGTCCCATCAATTGCCGCATAAAGAAGCAACAAAGGTTGAAATCGTCCTCTTCGGCACTTGTCAACAACTTGAGACCATTCTGGTCCAATTTCTTTGACATCTGCATCATCAAAATATATCCATAGACGTAATTTGCTGTGGTAGAAGAAAGTTGAGTAATGTTTGCCGTAATATGTTACGAGTCCAACGAGCCGATGAGTAGCCCGTGCTGCCCAAGCGCGATCCACACAAGCGTGAAAAGCATCAGTTGGACGTAATTCGGTTCCTAAAGCCGCATATACGGCCGCCACATGCTCAGCAGGAGGCCGCTCCGAATCCCAAACCATCCCAATGGAGACCACCTCCGGGCGATTCATCAGTGTTCGACATATTTGTATTTTGGCTCCGCATGCGTTCTGAAAAGACAAAAGATATAAATAAGACTTTCTAGGTAAATAATAACTACAACATTGACCTCTCTATAGGTAGGTACTATATATAGAAAAATTTCAAGAATAAGAAATTAATAATTATAGTATAATTACCGGGCAATCTCTGATGTCACCCATTCCTCCCGCTTTCCGCAGCAGCAAACCGAAACTGTCACCATGTTCACCTAAAGCTGCCTGGGCTGTCAAAGCTGTGGCTGATACATAATGCACCATCTGGAAAACCCAACGACACCTAGTAAGAATTTTATATCAAGAACATGTCGAAAAAATCCCAAGAAGGGAAACAACGCTAAAACAAATTTTACTCTTAGAAAATATATTTATGTTCTATGCTATACCTGAGTAAAAGGTAATGGTTCAGACGTAGCTTGGCAGGCGCCACAAACGGACTGTTCCACGAGCATCATGGCGAATTTTCGATGGGGCACGCAGTGCGGGGCTCTGCAGGCGTCATCCTCACGCTTGTCACCAGTCCCGGCAGCAATGTGGGCATGGACCCTTAGCAGAAGGTGCTCGAAGCATTCGCTGGCGTCGGCCATGCAGCCTAGTTGAAAGCGGGCACCGTTGCCGCCAAGGGCTCGGCGGAGACCGTCGGCAGCGGGTGCCCGTTCCGCAGACCATTGTAGTTGAGCGAATAGCTCCTGAAAATAAAGAAATAGAATGTTTAGTTTACGCATCTTGCATGATTAGTTTACAAAGTAATGGTGTAAATCGTGAACAGACGAGTAGCTGTTTGACCTATGCGCGATAAAAAATCAAAAACACTCAAAATTTTTATTCATCATAAGGTATTTGTGTACACTTTTTGATATTTAATACAAAGGAAAATATTATAGTCTTCCCCGCACAAACTGATCTTGGCTATCGAATTCGTAGATAGATAGGTAATATGGTTGTTAGGTAGGTATTTTAAAATGTATCGAAAGTTCTCTTCAGATATAAGTACAAGTAGTTAGACCGCACAAGGAAATCGTAAACGCGTCCTTTCTCTTTGCTGTTGGAGCATTGCATGACTGAAATGAGCAAGAATTGAGAGCAGTGATTTTATTTTATGGGTGTTTTACGAATTAATTTCGAAGTGAGTTTCTCGGAAGAAAATTAAAACTCAAATCCGGTCCTCAACGAAAGCCCCGAACATAAATCGACCAAATAAAAGTATTGGGCACGCGATATCAAATTTTACTCGCATCAGCGTAAGTTTGAATATCATTTATAAGTAACGGAACGGGTTTGAGAGTTGGAACAAAACCAGTATAGCACGAGTATGATAGGTCACGAGCGCACCATGACCCAGCCACGCGGCGAGCGACGTAAAAGTATAGTGCCTACGTTGTAGTAAGCTGATGTTTCGAAATAGGACAAAGCAATGGAGAGCAAAATGTGATCGAGATCAAATAATGCTGACTGTTAGAAATAGTCCATAGTCGGATTATGTTATAAATAAAGAGGTACGTATAATAATTTTTTTAATCAAGGATTAGGTTTGTATTGTTCCTAACATATTTACGCTTCAATAGAAAAATAAATGTACAGAAAAATAAATAGAAAGATTTCTGTACATTTATTTTATTATTACGACATGCATTTATATAGAAAACTTAATTAAATAAATTTATACACAGGTACTGCTTATTTCTAATAGAAATTCAACATACCTGGGAATGGCATGTGAGAAAAACAAAAGAAATCATCAAAGTCATACATATTATAGGTTTACATTTATTTAATATGAAAAAACTATTAATAAGCCATTTACGAGTATGTAGATTCGTGGTGCGCGTTATCCGGTGCATCGACGGACGCAGCTTGCGTGCCTTCCGTTACTCTTGCGACCAAGCCATCGAACATAATATTATCGACTCCTATACGAGTAGAAACAAATAGGATGACAAAAATGGACGATAACACCAATACAGAGTTACGAATAGACGGCTATTGCAAATATCCTTCTCTACACTAAAACAGGACTAAACGAAAAATAAAAGCACCGTTAATATATTATCCTTACTAAGTTCTTGAATGTTCACTCAAAACCTGTGCCAGCGTAGAGCACCTACACATTATCTCCTCTTCAACTGATTAAGGCAACGGAACTAATGCATCATACGTTAGATGACAGTAGTGGCACTAGTGGCACAAGACAAGCGCCGATACGACGCAGGCAGGGTTATGTGAGAACGGGCGCTATCGGCGCCGGCCATTGTTGCGTGAGAATGGTGCGGTGAACGCTCCCAGCGAGCGACTTGGCGCTGTACTCGAGGTTTCTGATTGCCTACTACCAGTTCTTACATTTGCGATTATTCAATTTTCTCCGATTGTTTTTTCACACGTAGCGGTGTTGGATGCCAGCCTACTCACACATCTTTTCATACTTGTACCTCACCTCTAAGAAAATTGAATACGGTTGAAACTTTCTACATTAACAGTTTATTTTCAAAACTTACTTGCCTTGTGGAACCTTAAGTTTTATGCGCCACACGTGCTCAGAACTTAAATGTAAATTTACCAAACGATATTTATCCATTGTCTTATTTCAATAGGAAACAAAGCATTAAGGCGCGAGTTACAGCAGCAGGCGGGCTACGGCCTTTCTTACATACTACTGTCTTGTTTTAAATATTCTTCGGACAAATTGCCTTTAAAGTCTTTACACAATAGGCTTTTACAGGGCTCGGGACGAGCAATGAATCACAATTTCCAACTGTAATTTGTCCGCAAAATAAATCGTCGCTTTCTACACCAAAAGTATTTTGTGAATATTTAGGAACATAGAGTCTATTTAATTATTTTTTAATTTCATATTATGACGGGAAGCAATACATTGTATTATGCACATATAATAACGTGGGATAGAAAATATACGATCTAATAAAATAACGGGAAGGCCTTACATAACAATGGTACTTAAATCTATGCTTAGAGAATCGATCTACGAGTATCACTGTAGTAGAGTAGGTACTGGAACCTAGTTATTCATAGTCACGAATCACCTCAAACATTCGCTATTAAACCCTATGTAGGCTCTAATTAATAAATATACATGGACATAATTTAGCATAATGAATACGTAACCATTAAATTTAGGCATTGCTAATAGCTCTAAACGACAAATTAGCAATGTATGTATGACTGCATTTCGGAATGTTCGGATTGAAAGAACACGTTTTACATAAATGTAATAAGTTTTACGTTAACAAGTAGGTGCGATTTACTGTAATGAATTTAAGATTAATGTGTCTAGAATTATGAAGAATAATATAGTTTTATAAACTATCCCTATCGACTTAATTAATTATAAACTTACTCTGAACAGAGATAGAGTGGTTTGGCCCAGCAAATTTTCCGCAGATTCTCGACGAGCTGCAGAGGGCGGGCGTGAGCGGGGTAGAGTGTTATGCCTGACTCCAGCTAACGAGCCCACCAGCA
>DWQL01000752.1:0-13601 GCA_018231265.1 Noctuana haematospila | reverse complement strand
AAACTCCCAAGTTTGTATGAGCTTTCAACGCTCTATTTAACAAACATAATACTAGTTCTATATTAAGTATTATAGTATGAAGCTATGATTTATTGCTTTTATCTTACTATGCGGCTGTGTGCGTGTTTTATCTTACTATGTGTGTGTATTACTACCCGATGCTGACTTTGGCCATTGCCACAATTTACCTCCAACGATATCTATTCAGGACAATTAGTTTTCAATTAGATTACCGTTATAAGATAGCTTGATCCTCCTAACTACTACGAACTACTACTAAAATGAGATCAACGTTACAAAAAATAATTTGAGTCCCCCACCTAGAAGCTGTCTACAACAATTTGTATAGGTAGGTATTCGTTTTAAATGATGTGACGATTTTCGTGTAAACAACTCATTAATTCAGGAAGTTACACCTACAAAAAATTAACGTTTACAGTTTGCTTGCCCTAGTAACAGTGGCTTATTTATATATGGACGACCTTTACACGACACGCGACATCACCGCCGGCCGCTTTTAGCAAAATATTAAATTTAAATTAAGAGCGGGTATAACTTTAGCGCAAAAAAAACTAATTTCACACAGCAATCAAAAAAAGAAAAACATGGCCGATGGCGTGTGAAGAGACTGCCTATAGCGCATTATACGATAGTAAGCGCCAAATACAGTATTTCTTCTTTACCTCGAAAAATACTTCATTACTCGTAAAATTTGCATTTTATTTGTTTAAAATAGCTAATTGAATAGCTATGTAATATAAACTTGAATTTATCTGTTGAAACTTCAACTTGATAACACGCAATGTATTGAAAACAAACAGATTCAAGTGAAAATCCTATGAAACGACATGATCCAAATATGTAAATATATTAAAAATTATATTTTTTACCTAATAAAAAATTCATACTATAATTAGAAAATATCTAAACTTTTTTGTTCTATCTAAATTTTTTTACAATGTGATAGCAGACTTTTTGAAGTCTTCACGACGATCTATTAATTATCTTCGTTCCTTTTGAACTCAAAACAATACCCTCCAGTACTTTTATAAGAATAAAGCTCCTAGTCTGAGACACCTCTTTATTTATTTGCTTTTAATTTATAGTCTTGTGCTCCGCCTTCCTTAACAATTTTAGGTATTAAGGTTCAAGCAGTTTCTTTCTAACGGGAAAGAAAGGTAAACAATATGGCAAAAAAGTATTATGAGCCGTTAGGTACGGTAAGGTTACGTTAGGTACGCACGTAATACATAAAAATATCAATTATTGAAAATGACCAACAACCCCTGTAAAATAGAAATAGATTTAAATAAGTTCAGTGACCTGTTGCTGTGAAATTTGTACAACCATTACAAAAATTATTACTTAATTAAATGTTTGTATTTGTATCACAAATGATGCATAAATTTTATTATTTTTTACCATAAATGAGTCATCTGTCAGTTGTTAACACTAATAAAAAAATCTACTACTCAACTTCTACTACCTCTGTTATTATTTTTGGAATCAGTATCGATCTCTAATTACCCCCTTACAGTTATTTTGGAAATATATTTCCGATTTATTATACAGATTTATTATAAGTATAGATTACAAAGTAGATATATTGCCTTCGCCGTTATTAAATGAACCTGCTTCCGATTGCTATCTAAACCGCACATTTATAAGAGACAAGACAAGGGATTCGGACAGGCCATAAATTTATTATTTCACCTGTAAGCTATATCGTAACACATTTAACTTAGACTCGTAAAATCTCTTATACAGGCTGAAAACTTCTTAATGGATTTTCGTATTCATTTATTTAAAAGGATTTTTTGTTTTTTTTTTTTGGAGGCCGTGGCTGGAATATGTTAATTTTGTGTACCTATTTAATTTAACGTATCTTTTCATGTCAAATATTTTGTTAAATATCACGTTTATCATTCTTTATACATGTATATAGAGAAACAGCATAGACGTAACAAGAACTGTAGAGAATACATTCAAGTTTTTAAATTGCTTTATAGATGTGAAGTTAAGCTCAACACTCCGTATTCCTGCATAGTATTCCATGACATTAAAATTAACATAGACCATCACTTACATTAATTCGTTTAACTTAACCGGAATTTAGCAATAATATAATGAGAAAGAGACATTTAGCTAGTTACGTATTGTAGGTAAGCTCACCAAACAGCCACAAAAATCAAAGGTACAGTTTATAAGCAACTTAGCATGAATCACGCGAAGAAGGTTAAGAAGAATTAGAAAGTACTTTAAAAGCAAAAATACATTACACATGCTCTTTCGTAATACCTGTTTGATATAACTTTAACAGCGAACTTTCATCCATAACAAGTTCAACAAAGGTTTGTTTTACTTTAGACTAGCAGCTAAATCACGAAATGGAACGGTAAACAGAAACAGCCGATATTATATTTATTTGTACAATGAAATTATTCAGCAGAATACTGAATAAGTACCAAAATAGCCTTAGGACATTTTATTTATTTTAGTAGCGTTTGAGACATTGGATATTATGCTTCACAAAGGATAACAGTCGACAATATAATATTGTTTTTATTTGGTTTGAGGTAATTTCTTCTTTTATAGATACGTTTAAAGTGGATATGTTAAATCCCCTTTGTTTTAATTAATTCAAATATAATTCAATTTTGATTATTATTAAATGAAAAAAATTAGAAATGTGATAATTACAATAAGCGTATCCACAATAGGCTATACCTAAAGCCTCACTGCCATTGCTACTTCATTATCATTATCATTTTCTTTTTATAGTTATTATTTATAATTTTGTAAATATTTTTGTTATGTAATATGTTAATATTTTACCTACTTAATTTTAGATGAGTAAAAATAATATTGATAATTGAAATTGTCATTATCATTAAGTTACCTACTGGTTACTTATCCATTTGTTATTTTATAATGGTTCTCCTCTTTTAAAATTTAATCACTATACATCAAGGCGACAGGTAACTTTAGAGGCTACAAAAAGACAAATGAAAAGTCTCCGGGTAAATCCAATGCAGTCACCAACTAACTACATTGAGCCCTACAGTTAGACAAAATTTTATTCTATTTGCGTTGCATCTGGTCGAACAATTTTTCCTCTTTGTCCTCGGTCGGTAATTGAATTCCGTCGGGAATAAGTACGTTTTGCGGTGAAGTCGTAACTCTTTACTTTCCGTTCGATTCCATAGCGCCGTCTTCGGGGAACATTAGCATAAAATATGTGTTATATTTAAAACTCTTCGCTGGTTGGGAGCGATGGAAATTCAAATTTATAAAAAGTAAAGCTTCATAGAGTTGTTTCAAGATAATGAACATATAAGCTTGTTTCGGTTGTAATACTTAAAATAATATAATATATTAGACAACAGTTGAAAAAGAATTTCCACTGCGCCTTAAAATGTATCACTTAAACTTCGTAGAAGAAGTATTAAATTAACGTTGATTTCGTCAAAACAAACAATGAAGAAAAATGGATCTGTTCGCCTAAAATCAGAAACTCAATCATTCTGCGTAAATTGAAGATTAATCACAAGCATATTTGGCACAGGGGATTTATTACAAGTTGGAAATATTCTTTGCCCTATAAAGAACTTGATATTTTGTTAAAGTTGCTCCTTCGAAAAATTCTAGAGATATAAGATTAATCGCAGTTAGTTAAAATTTAATTCAATCAAAAATTAAAACCAACTTCAAATTAAACAGGAAAGTATCATTAAAAACTTCAGGAACTTATTTTGGAGTATCTATGCCCTGTGTATTATATGGAAAAAACAAGAACTTTTGTGCCAGCGCAACAATTGAAGTGCGGGTTGGTAATCTTTATCACGATGTTTCCCTTCACAGTTAATGACATTTAATTGCTTAAAACGCACATAACTTAGTAAATACGTTCCTTTCCTCTAGAATTTGAACCCGGTCCTCTTGAATAAGATATTCTTAACTACTGGACTATCACCGCTGTCAAGTAAATCAAAGACGGAAATACGACATATATTATAGTTATTTAAAAACCACACGAATTTTTTGGAGTAGTTCTTTTTTTTCTTTGATTATTAAAAATATCATGTTTAAAAGCTGTATATGCAATCCCTGAGTTAAACTAAGCAATAATGAGCCGTATTCTTTATCCAAATACACGACATAAAAATTATTTTTTTTGCAAGCACCAGTTAGTTGGCCATCGGTTCTCGTCTTCCAATAACGTACATTTAGAGATTCCATATTATCGTACTTTTTCTGCACCGCTAAAGAAAACGGAAGTCTGGCTTAAATTACGGATACATCCCCGATACATAATTATATATTTATTCAAATGGGGAAAGCAGCTGAAGATACGTTATGTGTAGATGCCTCATGAACTGCGGCTGGTCACCAATAGGTAGGTAGGTATAAGTACCTACTTGAAACTGATATTTATAGAACACAAAAATGCTTTGCGAATTCGAATTGCAATTACCTTCCATTTTATTTCCTCATTCTTTGTTTTTTTTACTAGAAAGTGTTCATTCGTTTATTTCTGAAATTTGAATTTTGCCTTGCCTTTTATGAATCACTACTAAAGATCGTTTAAATAATAATTTTGCTGATCATAGTATAATTTTCTCCTGCAACAATTTCAACTAAAATTACATGGAGAAGAAAAGAAAAGCGAGCGTCTCAGGTGAAGTTTGATTACTACTAGCGGGGGACTTTAAACTTGACTGATGTTCGCTACGTAGTTCCGCATATTAATAAAGGAACATAGAATAACATTATTAAAATACATTTCTTACTTTATTTTTAAAAATATGTAATTAAAACGCAGAAAAATAATTTGAGTGCATTTTTAAAAACGTAAAAAGCTAGTAATGCACATATTTTGGAAAAAAGGGAGAGGTACGTGCTGGGTTCAAACCCGGATCCATGGTAGGCCGAAATTGAACCATTAAGCTATCACAGCTCTCTTCTTCTTTAACTTACTCTAATAGGGAGAAAACATAAAAAACATACTAGCCTATAACTTAAGTTAAAAAGTTGCGTCCCTGTATTCGTCCTAGATCGGAAGCACTTAGCACCAAACGGTCTAAAATTCGCTTGACATTATCGAGCTCAGCAATTATCTTCTTCAGAAAATAGGAGACTACGGATGTTACAGTCCAGTAAAATTAGTCCGCTTATTACGCTTTTAAAATTTTTGCTTACCGCTTTGTGAGGGCACTGGGTGCTTGCCATTGTTAGCATACAAAATAATGATATGATAAAAACAAGTTGAACTTCCAATATTTATATCATACCACAATTTTGTATGCTAAGTTAACCACCAGCATTTAACCAGAAATGTAAACTAGTGAGATACAAACGCTAATCTAAGAGGAGATTTTGCCCAGAAAATGGATTATAATGGGCACTTGGTAAACAAATGGGTGAAATAATATAATATATACCCTGGTAATTTCTGCTTTTGAGCAAGAATTTCATGAAAGTAAAGTTTTTGCTTACCTAATGGTTTCTTGATGAAAATTCTGAAAACAAAAAAAAATAGTAAATCGAGAGCGGTCGTTCGGGAAATTTAAATTTTAACGAAGTTTCTTTAAAGTTTTATGGTTTCTAAAACTTCTATTTTTTAATATTATTTGCGATGATTTCAGAGTTTCGCAGGCATTTCTACTTTTACCAGCTTCAATGAGGACCATAAATCACGATTATTTTTTAGTTTTATTACACTGCAAGACTTTTCATTAACTTTTTTAAGGTTAACGTTAACTACTCATTCAGCAAATTTTTGTTATGTATTCTAAGTTAATCACGTAAAAGAAAGAATAACGAATACGGTTTCGGTTTTAAGTCTAAATATAAGCTATTCCGTAGCTTTTAACCTGTCCTCAAAAGTTATTATATAATGTTTTTGACAGCTATTTTCTTTCTTCAACCTTTCAGGAAGATTAATTAGCGTGCTTCAATAAGGAAAATATTTGTTTTTCATTACTGAAATACGTTAACTTTACTTATGAACCGAACGAACTACCGACTCAACGCAATACGGCTTAAAAAGTCGATGAAAAAATTAATTAAGTTATAAAATAAATTATGTGGAAAATGTTTCACATGCGGGAAATTTCCGCTGAACAGTATTTTCTTAAATTAAACGTTGAAAAAATGTTACGTTATTTTCTGAAAGGGTTGTGCGGACTATATATTGTAATCATTCCATCATTTTTATTACCATGATATACCTACTCGTACCTACATCGCATATTTTGTTTCCTCGGCTGGACAATATTTAAGGGAGTGAATTTAAAACAAATTTTGCACCATAATAATACATATTATACACTTATGTAGATATGTAATTTTTTCAACAGTGAGTCCAATTGAATCGCAACTGTTTTTATGTTCGAATGGAATGCAGATTGGTGCCCCGTCTTAGATGTTGTCAAGCAGTCCGAACCTTCAACTTTACGTATTTTCGTACGAACACAGAAGCTCAAATGAAGTTTTCGCAAATAGACCAACCATCATATTTCCAACCGACTTTGATAGTAGACATTATAAAAAACTGATAGGCATAATGACACTGATTTTTAAATTCATGAAAATTATAACCGAGGAAACGTTTGGACATAGTTTGCTTTATAGTTTTTAAAATGCCTGTCTAATAAATTAAACTGCAGTTGGTTTGTACACGCACTGTATTCCATTATGGCTTAAGACCTTTACACCTCGATAATATATCTGTAATGTACCAACCAACCTGCTTGATATTGCAAATAACAACAGATAGGAACATGACCACGCATGTTGTCTTAAAGCAAATCAATTTAATATGATGATTAATTATTGTGACGCATTATAATTACTTATGTGACAAGTACTGCGGATTAATACCTAATTAACATGCACGTGTAATATGTATTATAAGATTTATACATATAATATGTGTTATGTAATACATAATAATTATATTATTTATTTTCCAATATCTTGCATTAAGGACGGTTTCTATGAATCGACCTGTTCCGTAGTACAGCATTTTGAATTAGTAGTAGTAGACTGTAGAAATTACACCAGCACATAATTTTTGTCGCGAAAGCAACGAAAAAGAAGGCAGTAAAATACCAAAGAAGAATTAAAATCCACATAAAATTTAATTATAAATGATTCACACGTTTAAAAATACAATTGTTATTTATTTTGTTTGATCCAACATTAACGTTTCAGGCTGTGCGCCGGAACGTATAAATTACCTGTACAAACCAGAGATGAGATACAATTTCCATCCACGTAGTGCGGCTGTTGATTCAGGACGTGATGATCCGTTTTCGTTCATTTGTTTCTTAAAACGAACCTTCCAATTTCTTTTTCTGTCTTCTGAAATTGTGTGAAATGTGGTATTATAATTCCTTACACGAATTTTTCACCAATTCGGAATGTAATATTTAACTTTATTCGATATACTCGTAAGTAAAGGACAAGGTTGTTATTTCGAGTGTTCCAGTTTTTCTCATTTTAGAAATAGTTTTATAATGTTAAATTACCGTACACGGCGCGTGCTGCTACGCCAACTACTAAATAAATTTAAGAAAAATAATTTTAAAGAAACATCAGTACACAAATATTCATACTGGTGGCGAGTTACATGATGTATCTATGAACATGTCATATTCGTTTCCTCTGTGTAAAAATACTTGGTCATACTGATTTTCATGACATCGGTTGAACGGGGCATAAGTTGCTACTCTGCAGCGCCACCTGGTGGCGAGTGGCATCAATAAGCATAATATTATACAAACCTTCTCCGTGGAAAAATACATATATATACCAATTTTCATAATAGTTCCAATAGTTCGGTCCAATAGTTTTTGAGTTAATCGATGACATACAGACATTCATTTTTATATAGATATTATATAGATTATTACCTATGTCAGATAGAATCTGAATATTGACCGGCCGAAAATGTTTAATTTATGAGATCGATAGTTTAGTTGCGATGTACCTACACTACCAGTGGAGCTCTATGCAAGCTCTATGCTCTCTTTACTTTCATAATCATTATAATTATATTTCACAAATTTGAAATAAAGTTACGCAATCTACTTATCTATTCGTTGCATTTGCGGATTTACAGTTCCGCACTTATGGACTTGCTGAATACGAGTAGGTCATGCAATATAATTAATTATCCATTATCCATTTTTGTATTTCTATCTTAAAAGAGATGTGATCCTGAGTTTGAATTGTTAAACAAAATCAATGCAAAGATAAACAAAAGTCTTAAATCAGAAACCCTTAATGAGCAGATGCTTATACTACCTGTACCTATGTTAAAAATAAACGAGACCCACTAATCTTTTTAACTTTGTATTCGTGACGGTTTTAATTAATTATGTGTGTTATAAAACATATCGAATCCGCTGCCTAAAACACTTAATTAGTTTCGAAAAGTTACAACACCTCTGTAAGCTCCTCGCGACGTTTTCAGTCAAGGCTTAGTAAAATATTGGAGCCAAAGTTCGATCGATGTTATCGACATGCATCGCTTACTTCCTCTTAGCTTCCTGCTATATTTCTTGCACAATATTACGAAAAACAGGTGTAAAATCCCGTAGCACATGTAAGACCATTTAATTAATAGATACTCGTAGAGAACTATTTATTACACACCAATACATGGATTTAGTAAACAGTAAGGTACTGAAGATTACACGTATACAAAATATGGTCTTTTTATATGAGATCTAATTAAATAAATAAAATAAGGCAATTAATTTTAATATGGAAATGGGTAGAGCCAATAAAATAAAGGTTGTTTTAAAATATTGCAACGTATGTAACGTATAATTTTTTATCTTAAATATGGACCTATCAGTCCTAAATTCTATGCAAAAATATTTATAGGGGATGAAACTCAGAAAATTTTACTACATCCTAAATCTGCGAAGTTTGAGGAGCACTTATTCGGCGCGTATGTGAAAGATTGATGACATGAAAAAGGCAAGTGGCGAAATAAAATTGCCAGTTTAAAAGTGGAATTTCAGCCGTTTTCCGCCAACTCTATTTATAAACTTATTTACACTTAACGTTATTCGTTCATTATTTTACTTTGAATTACTTGAAATATCACATTGGTTGTCTACTTTAACTGTATATTGACGCCTGCTTACTGCGTTAACTACTCATAAAGGATAAAAACAATTTTTAAGTTGTAACTGTACACACATCAGCTAAAGAAAGTTCTAACTAACCATATAAGGCATATAAGCCATATAAATTTTTTCGCACGTTACAAATCATAAGACATGAAGAAAAAATAGATCCCATAAAAGAATTTCAATCGAGTTCATGAGTCATAGGACGCCTTTTAAATTAATTGCGATGTGCTGTTGTATAAGCTTCAATTATATGTACGAGTGCCTTCACCAGATTGTGTTTCAAAGACGACAACCGTACACTCGGTTTCTGTAGACGTACTTGAAATAAGCCAGTTGGAACGATTCTGGTAAAAAGAAAACGTGATACGGGTGAGTGATCAATTTCTATCGGACAGCCAGACAAAGCGCCGTAGGGTGAAAACCTTTCAAAATAATCATTACTACTATACTGAGCGTCACGAGTAATATTAATTCCATAAAGTGCGACCGAATAATGAGGTTAAATAAACAGGGACACACACATGGGCCATTAGCGTCGTTTATCCCAAGTTCTGTGTGTGATTTGCATAATGTTTAACAGCTCTTAGCTTATAACATAATTATTTATTTTAACAGCTCTTAGCTTATAACATAATTCTATTTTTTTAATCACGTTTAATGTTTAATCATTTATTTTAAATATTTTCTTTAATAATTTCATACATACCTACTGAGATAATTATATGTATTAATCTATACGACCTTAGCTATTTCAAGAAGCGGGGTAATAATAAAACTAATACTCGCAGATATAATAATACTCGTATTATTATTATCTTTTGATTTAAAAAAAAAATTAATTAATGTTTTTATTTTAGTTTTTTTTAAATTAATTCATTCACGTCTACTTGTTTAATGGTTAAAAATGTTTTTATTTCGAACCCATCCAATATATATTATTAAAAGTATTACAGTGCTGCTTCTTAGAACACATTCGGTAACTTCACCCGAAGTGAAGTTTTAGAAAAGAGAGCGCTGGAAATTTTGAATAAAGTCCCTCGTGTAGTCATGAGATTGGATTCGAGGTAACTTTGTCAAACTTGGCGATTACCACGAGCTTAAAACTTGGCAAGTATTAAAAACTCCTACAATGTGCTCGTCGAAATAAGTTAATTTATTTACGGATTACCTTTATGGCCACTGCGTGCTGAATGTAAGCCTGATATATTTTAAAATGGAAATGAAACAAAAAAATGTAAACAGGGAGCAACCGAATGCTGAACAAAGTGAACAATCATTATCAAATGTAAAGTTAATATCTACTGATACAGAATAAGCAGAATTTCTATTTTTTTTATTATCTGTAACTTGATATACCTACGTAAGCTTAATAAAATCGTCGCAAACTAACAAAGTTTCCTTCATCTCTCTGAATACATCCATTCCATCCATCAAAGTAAACATCCATTCATACAACAATATAAATAACTTTCATTCTCTGATGCAAAATCTTACAATATTTGCATATATCTGTCAGGACTCAAACGTTTCATATTGCTCGCTACATAAACTCACTTCAAACCGAGATGTCTGTTGACTATTCCAAAGTAAATGCATGCCTTCTAAAAGCGGAAAGTATGCGAATTGTTGAAAAATTTCATCAAAATATGTATATTTAATTTATGGCAGTATCGACGAAGCGTGAAATGTCAAAAGGACAAGGTTTTTTTATACATGTTAAAAAATCTTCAATACATTTTTTACATTTTACATTTTACATTTTTACGTTTTACATTTTTTTATGTTTATGAGCCAACCATTTATTTAAACGTTCCTCCATTTAATTTAAATGCAATAAATTGTCATAAATAATAAATTACTAGTTTAAAAAGTTATGGAACTACGTAGTTTATTAAACGGCAAATTCTTTTCATGGCGTCCTCGTTTAAAAAATGTTAATTTTTCTATAATAATTATCTTTTATTTAAAATATTTTGCTCTATTTTTCGTTCACCCTTCTACTAAAGATTTCAGTTAACAGTTCAAGTGAACTCGTGCCCTCTAAAAGCAAAAACTTTGCAAACTATTTGAAAATTTTGGCACACACTGGCTCTTTGACTGCTTCGAAGCTCTCTTTGAAATTGACACGCGAATGAAATTGTCCACAAAGGCTAGTTTGGTGTTACTGTTCATTTATCATTTTCTGAAATTGTAGTACAATGTAGGTACCACGTTACGTACGTTTTGAATGACGGACACAACTGTCCTATTAGATGATGAAGAGGCTTTGGACCAAATAAAAAAATTTCATACTCGTACCTATACGTACTCTAGACGTTTCCCACATCTCACACCATATCACATTATTTTTATATCCCAAAACAGATTTATTTGCATTTTATTGAATATTTCTATCGAATATTTGATTATAAATGCACGAGTAAAACTCCCAGATGACAATTTCACTATTTAAAAAATCTCAACGCTTTTGTGTCCAATTTTTAAGAGAAAAAAATCTTCATAAGAGTTAATGCTTCCATAAATCTCTCGCTATCCTTATTAAATAAATTAACGTAAGATCTAAACAAGAACAAAGACACAAAGAAATTAAATATTTTAAGATTCTTGCAACTGGAATACAACAAAAGCGTAAACTAAGAATAGTAAAAGTAGACTATAGACTCTCATGTGACTTACTTGAATCCCTATAAGTATTTGGTGAAGATTAAAAAAAACCGTAATATTGCGGAGAATTCAAGATATTCCCAGTCCGCCGGCAAGCTGCGCGCGTTTTATTACCGCTCACATTGAAATGTGGGTTTTAAACCCTGAATTTTATTTAATATTCTGTTTTCATATGTACGTAAAATGTATTTTTATTATCTTGAAAAATGGTAGGTTTATTTAAATTCTTCTGTGTATTTGTTATTTCAAATTATTTAAAAGATTTCATAAAAGTCAAGAAGTTGTAATTAGTTCAAAAGCGTTTTTAAACTGTTTACAGCAAACAGTTTAAAAACTCTTTAAAAAAATAAAAATAAACTGTTTGTTATGCTGAAATGAATTTTTTGAATTCACCCAATAACGTAACGAGTAGGTAACTTAACTTTAAATATTCTGGACCTGGATATCATTAACTTTTTTACTACCTATGCGTTCAATGTGTTTATAAATGAATGTATAATGTGTTTAAAAGTACTCCTGAAAGAAGTGTTAGTAAGTTATTTCTCAATATTACTTCAGTGAGGTAAAACATCATGAAGAAACGTGTAGGGGACCTGAGAGTTCCATAACTTGAAAGGCACGTATCATAATTATTATTATATAAAACATAAAAAACAAAAAGGAAACTTATCCTACTGTAATAATAATGTTAATTAAATTATCTATTTTGTATTTTATCAACATTACGTCTGACATAACCCGTCACAACATGCATTCTGAATAACAGCAATATTCATAAGTGTACGGAATAAAGCATTTTGCTTGGCAAGCCTTGCAAAGCCGTGAACGCGTTTTATTACTTTTCACATATTCAAAAGTTAGACTTCAAAAAGGAATGCCATCTTACAACTGAAATAAAAGGTGATATGTCAGAAGTAGGTACCTGGCGAGACTATGAATTCTTTCTAAGAAATTTGTTGTAGTAATACAAAAAACATATTAAACGCGACCTGTAAAAATATTTAATGCATTGACATCACTTTACAGTATAAAAAAGAAATGAAATAATAAAACCAAAATTTTGTTTCTGTGAATTTTAAAAACAATTAAGTCGTATTTAAGAATAAGCAACTGCTAAGTACAAGTTTGTTACACACAAATAAACTTAGGCTATTCTGCGCCTTATTTAGAGAGTACAATATTAACTATTCAGTTTCTTCCTGCAACTTTTTAACTAACTTTATAATATTTGTGTAGATTAATATTAACGTTCTTATTAAGGTAATAAAAAAGTATTAAGTAGGTAAGTAGTATAGTCTTTTGAGTCATCCATAATCTTTCAAAAATTACGCGAACCAAATAGGAGTAACTAACACAGTCTTCTGAATAGAGTTTGGTTTAATTATATTGCTATACACAATACGCATTGTCAAAATTTAATTTTTGAGCGCTTTGTACCCAAATAACTTAACGTTACCTCATCATTATGGAGGTACGTAATATAATTTGTGTTAGTAACAACTAAGTAACTATCAATGAACTCAAACATATTAATGTGTGTAAGCTTCCGAAGCGCTGGTACTTAGAGGAGCAAGTTCACTGTAGCAGAACTTTGCACTACAAGGTATTATGATAGAATGTACTTATAATACCTACACAATTATGAAGATATACTGTTTGCACGTATCTGATGTTGTGTTTAATAGACAGATATCTAGAAAAAATATATATTAGGTACTAGCTGTGACCTGCGGTTTCACCCGCGTTAACGATAGTAACGTAATGCTTGATAGCCTATAACCTTCCTCA
>DWQL01000751.1:0-13610 GCA_018231265.1 Noctuana haematospila | reverse complement strand
GGCGCCACTTATACCTTTTTCTCCACTGTTTTTCAACTTATTGACTTTTACTTTTTTCAATACCGACTTCAAAAAGGAGGAAGCTCTATGTCCGGCTACCTATTGTAGTTTTTTTTAATGTTGATAATATGTTTACCTATATTTCCGGCTTTTGTAAATCGGTTTTGATTATTCTTTATTTAGGTATAATATGAAAGGGTTTGTTGGTTGGTCCTAAAATCCCTAAATTGGCCTCATATAAAAATAAAGACAATGAGACCTTGGACTTCAGAAATACAGCATGGAATATACAAACAGTTCTTACCATTGGCGGAACAGCCTCTCGGGGCCTCGGGGCAGACGTTAATTTCTAAAACTGTTTTTTTTGAAAATAAAACTCATTTTCAGTTTAATTTTTAAGCAAATCTAAAGTAAGTATGAAACAATGTTTGTAGTTTGACAAAGTTACACAAAATTGAGGGTTTTAAATTTCAAGTAAATGAAAAAGGGATTTCAGCATTTGTCCTAATTCATCTCCAGTAGTAAAATAAAGCAACGGTCTCGGGAACTTAATAGCATGGGTATAATTTGGTTCGGTTTAGGGAATACCAAATCAAAAGCAATGATTTGCGAGCGCTTCGCTTTGGATTTCATACGACTTTAATGAGACTCCGGACCAAATTGTGTCGGGGAACGGCGAAAAAATCCTTGGAGACATCGTTTCATTGAGTTTATGGTAATGCGATAAGTGATAGCTGAGGAATCTCAGACGTAAGTAATATCAGACGTAAATAATAAAAGAAATGATCAAAAGTAAGTCCGGAGGACTACGCAAGAGCTCGTAAATAAAGTTAGAGCTAAATATTTGACTGTGCGAGGACAAAGAAAGGGCTGTGTTTTTACACGCAATTTTATGGGTGCCTATTGGCCGTATATATGTGAGGTTTGCTTATTCCAATATACAGTTACGAGCCATGCATGTAAAGCGGATATCATAAGATAATAAGAAATGTTTGGCGCGTCGGCATCAGTTTGATTTATATTTTCTACACTACCGGCATGCTATGATGGTCGTTTTGGCACATTAGAATAGTGACTTGAAATATTAATTTACGATCGAAAAGAATATAATCAAAATGGTAGTCGCATGTATAATGATTTTTTGGATTTATAAATAAGTGAGTATTGCAAGTAGTAGCTGATAGAAAAGTTTTAATAAAACGAAAATGTAATTTTTTTTAATGAATTTATTATTATAGTTTCTGATTTTTTTTACATGGAAACGCAAATGCGTTTATTGTAGGAGTTATGTAAGTTTGTGCCTCAAAACCAAACAAACTTGCGTTCCTGCAAAGCCTTTTTCCTATATCTGGTAAACTTGTGTAACTTTATTTTACCCTAGGGTAAAGTTATTTTAGTGTAGGTAAGTCAGAAAAAGTCGAAACTTTAATCCTCTACTTTGCCAAAGAGTAAAAAAATTCCGATAAGATCGAACTTATAGTTTTTGTAGGTAACGTAGATGCTTAGTACCTGTCTATCTTTGAGTTATTATTTAACTTAATATTCGTGTGAAAATGTGTCCTTAGTTGTTATTTTAGAGAAAACTGTAGCGGCAAAGTTATCTCTTAGCTGCAAAAGCTAGTGTGTTAATGAAATCCATAGATAAGCATTTGCGTTCATTTGCTTTATCAAAATCCTTATTACATGATTTACGTAGATACAAGCACTGAAACGTGTGTGTTTAGAAAAATGTTTATAAAATAACAAAGAATTAATAAAGAGTTATTTAAGTTAAGATAAATTATTTAACAAATTTCAATTAAAATTCGAGTGAAAGTATTACGAACGTACCTAGCGGACACGATTTTATACGAATTCCTTTGCGTAGTTCATTTTCCATATTTTACAAAATAAGCGTAGAAAACAAACAAGAAAATCTTATTACGAATGGTTATTGACATGATTAATATGATGATAAATTAATTATTTATGCCGCCAAAGGCAACTTTACCCATTCAATTAATATTAAATCCTTGACGTATCGTTTGTGAATGAAATAAATGATTTTGGTTTTATAATATTTAGTATAAAATATACGCGCAAGTGATGCAGTTATTACGGTTATGACTTTCGTAATATTCGGCACGCTGCGCTGTGGACATAAAAATATAATTACGGTTCGTTGCAACTGCGTTTTGGATTGGTTTGCTTGGATAAATAATTTTACGGGTCCACTCGCAGCTCGAAGCGTTACGACAACAAATTATTTAATACCTACCCCTGCTAAATATATTGAATTTCAGTTCTTTTTCCCTCTATAGATTCGAACGCTTTTATCATTTTTGTTCTCATTTTTATATGAAAGTTAAACATTTACAAGCGACGCTTTTGTTTGGTCCGCGATTCGTAAGAGGATTACGCGAAAAAAATTTCAGACCTAAAAGTTAACTTTCGTCGTATTAACAGCTCTGTTTGTACGTTTTTATTTGTTCGTGTTGATAAAGGGACAAACGGTAAAAAATGAGTTTTCGTAAAAATACCTAGGGATTTTCGTTTTTAAACAGTTCGTTTTTAAGCAGATAGCCCAGTAATAAGAATTAGGTCAAAAACATTATGAAAAAACCTACATCCCTGATAGTTCTCGATAAAAGTTATCAAAAGGCATGTGATGTTCACCAACAAGCATTTGGCCAGCGTGGTGGACCATAGTACTAATTCCTTCTATTATTTAACAGGAAATTCATGCCCTGCCGTCGGACTGAGATGGGTTGATGATGATGTTCGTTTTAAGAAAAGTCTAAATAGGTTTTAGTTAGTACAAAAATATATCATCGTATTTGCGTAAAAGAGAAGCTCTACAAAGCCATACACACACTAGCTACTTGAATGCATCTCTCATTTACATATCACAGACTAGCTATCTGCTTAAGTTACCCCCGAGGCTCTTGAATATGTAATCTTGATTTACCTACCTATCCACTGACACAGCTTCTAACAGCGCTAGTCGGTTTTGATGTTTTAAGACTTTTAAGATTGAAGTCTTTCAGCAAAAACTCTTCGCAAGTGTTTTGAATGACTCTTAGAATATCTTTTTTAAATGCCGTTTTTATTAAGACGTTGAAAGTAGATAGGTAGAGAAGACCTAGTAGACTTCAAAATACATAAACAAAATACAGTAGAAAACAGAAGTTACATATTATATAGTTGTTATTTCGTAGTTGAAGAATCCTGTTGAGAAGTATATTATAGGTAAATAACTGAATACCAGTAGGCTAGCTAGGATTTGTGCTTATCTAGTCGAAAGTTGAAGAAGTCATTTGATAAGGCTTAGGGCTTAAATTAGGCGTGGACGTAATTGGGCTATTCGTTATTTGATTCGTTCTCCAAGCGGATGGACTAAATTAGTTTTATCGGTCCTAAACTATGTAGTAAAGATGCGAGAGAGAAAAAGAAAAAGTAAATAAATCGAGGTTTATTATTAAGAAATAACAGTTCACGTCACTTTGGTACTTAAACATTGTAAATTTGTACCAAATTATAATGCAAAATTTTGTTTATACTTGCAAAATTTCTTGCAATTTTTTTGGTAAAAAAAAGATATAATATGTACAACGATTTTTCTGATTAAAGCCAGAATAAATTTTCAAGTGGACGCACTCATTTTCGTAGGTCTACTACTACATCGTGGACTCGCCGCGGAATGAGGGCAAGGACTTCTTCGAGATCAGCATGCAGACAGGAGAGATCTTCACGAAGGTGGTCTTCGATAGAGAGAAGCAGGGGGCGTACGCTCTGGAGGTGGAGGCCAGAGACGGAGCACCCTCGGCGCGGCCAAATTCTGACAACCAGCCGAATTCAGGTTAGTACAGAGGTTTTCATATAGTTAGAATCTTTCGTAATGTCATTAAGCCTACTTAGGTTTAGGTTTATGAATTATAGGTATAAAACATTTATGATGACTATATTGAATCTACTATATAGAAATTATACGTCATAAATCATCACAATCTACCTATATTCAATTATAGTTTATAGGGTGAGGGATGTACCTACCTATTAGTTTTTCATAAGATATCCACGTTACACCGAAAAATGTCCCTAAAAGTCTCCTACGAAGTGTTATTTCGACCATTATCGTAAAAAGACAATTCTTAATCTTATTTAATTTTGTCATTGTAAGTGTTCGTTTTTCCTCAAACTATGTCTTTTTACGGTTCGGAGGGTCCTATGACAGCATTACGAAGCCTTAAGTATACATTTCTTTCCTTCCATTACTAAACTCGATTTGCTCATCAATAAAGATCTTTTTAGATTCTTTTCAGATTCAGCTAAAGTTGTTCTGGCTTCACTTATATTTATGTTCCGCTGCAGGGCGCCGATCTCTATCGTTCGCAACTAGGGGAGGTTTCTTATCATGATTGTATCTTTGAAAATTAGTCTGTGCGATTTAAAATTAATTTGTATGCCTTTTGCATCAGATGCAACCGAAACTCAAAGCTTTAGCATGAGTTTGAACTTTAAGAATGTTAGAATCTTTATAATGTATCTATATTTAATATGTAATTTATATTATCATCAACCCATCATATACCCACTGTTGAGCACGGGTGTCCTCTAAATGTGAGAAGGGTTTAGGCCACAATTAGTTCTTAGGTTCTTAGATTCAAACTTAGGTCTTAGGTTCAAACTTAGTTCTGGGATTTGAACCCGGGTCTCTCGTATAAGAGCCCTAATTTATTAACCAATGGGTTCCCACCGCTATGTTTCCATGTGAATGTTTCTATTTTTATGAATAATATTATTAATATTAATAATTCTCCGCCCTGTTGAAAATAATTTACATATTAAGCCCTCTACGTTATTACTAACGATCAGTACCGCCATGCAGAGTGCATGTTAATTCTAACAGGTACGATATCTTCTGTAATAAATGTTCTGAAAAATAAAAAGCCATTTATGTACACGTTGAAGCAATACGTTTTCGTTTTCAATGGGCTCTAAGCCTGCCTTATCGCCATCAGCGTCAAGTAAACGATCGGTATACCTAAATTATTACGTTCCCTGTTGCACATGAGTAGGTACTCGTATAGCTGTGGTTCTTAAAGCAGAAAGAATAATTTCGCTTATGCTTAATCACGTTTTCGAAACCTTGAGCCGGTTTCGATGTTTGCAATGTAGGGCTTTATTGTGCTGAAAAATCTATCTATGTATATATCGTATATACGGTACGTATCACGAAATTATTTATTATTGGGTGACGGGTGAGTAGTTAATACGAATAGGTGTCTATCTATGACCTGTCTGATATACCTATTTAAAATTAAAAACTGCAAAAAAGCGATAAACCCCCATATTGAGATTTTCCACATTGGGGTCATACTTTTTTATTTAAGAGAATACTCCCATTTTCATAATTGCGTATTCTTTGTTAAAAGTTTAAATGCGATTTTAATTCACCTTTTGAATTAAACATTTCAGCGACAAAAGGCAAATTTTCGTTTCATCTTTGTGAGAAACAAATAGAAAACAATTTATAGGATACTCACTTTGTGTCCAAAAGATAGATAAGGTGAATTCCCTGGATATATATTCTAAGAGCGAGTTGACGCAGGATCGTAGGGTAAGACAGGGTGGCCGAATCTCGCGTGCTAATCATTGTTGTGACCCGCATTTAAATGGCTATTTTTTCTCTTAGGGCTTCTGGGGAAAGAATTCCTTTTGTCATCTTCCTTGTGAAAACGTTACGTTTTAACTTCCCGACCCTTCTCTCCGTGGCTATTGACAGATGAAGGTCTCATATTTCACATTGTTTTCCCGGGATGCGAAAATTGATTGTATCGGTGTGTGACACCATAAATTGTCCGTTTTCGGTAAGGTAGTGTATTAGGAAGGCGAGTCGCTGAAGTCTCAGTGTACACGTCATCGTAAATCAAGTAGCGGCATAATCAACTGCCGCGCCATGGAGTTTAATCCGGTTAAGCGTATCCCAATATCTGTCGTACGCAGGTCGCAGAATATAACTTGCTTTAGACTATCGTGCCCACTTAAATCTTCTAACTATACAATACCTAACGCGAATACATATAACATCTACGGCTCAATAAAACCGAACTAACTACTTTTCGATCGTTAAACCGTCCCGTTATCTTTGTTTACGTGCTCAGAATTGCAACGACGTTAGCTTTCACGGTCTATATTTACCCTGGACCTTGAAGTAGATGAAACGTGATGAATTGACGAATTGAAAACCTTATTTTGTTATAAGGTATGTACAAGAAATAAATATACCTTTTTGAGATTTAATAATGGTTATTATTGCAATGTTCTTAGGGTAAGTTGAGTATAAAAGTGGCTTGCTGCTTTGTAGGACCGGAAGCTAGTGGCAATTTCGGCATATTGCAACCGGTTATGATACGTAGCGCAGCCTTCGCGTCCGCGACTAGCATACAGATTAGCATATTCATGATTTAGGTCAAAATTTAAAAATAAAAATATAAAATATTTTTACGTATATAGTGTTATAAAATATAAATGTCGAAGTATCCAAAAAACAACTGGTTTTATATAATATAATATATATTAATGCAATGTAATTAAAAATTGTTACGCTTTGTTATTGAAGTAATTGTTGTCTTTTAATGTATTAGAACACTTTGTTGTTCTACCTGCAACAGTTTACTCTTTCGTCATATTTCAGCCACTTTACACAAAACATTACGGAATCATATCGTCCATTGTTGAAAACCATATAAAAACATGTTTAGTAGTTTTTAAGTTTACCGTGTTCAGACTGACATACAGAAAATTTACTTTAGGAGACTTTATCTTATAATAGTATGTGTAGATAGATGCGACAACGAACTTGTGTATTTTTTCTCAGGAACAGGATGTTCTCGTGTACTTAAGTGAGGAATGTGTCTTTGTTAGATAAAATGTCTTGAAATCTTAGATAGATTATACTATAAAAACTAGATGTGTTAATTTAAATTTCGACTACACAATTATGATAATATTATGTAACTACATCTCTATATTCAGGTCACATATGTTCGTTGACACAAGCGATATGCACGGAACGTTTTGTTAACTTAAATTTAATTTATTAGTTAACATTGTCGTTTAATAATGTTGTAGAACAAAGCCACGTGTATTTCACGTACATATATAAGTAATTCAATGTAAACACCCGATAAATACGGTAGATGTAATGTGCGTAAAATAAAATTTTACTTGTTAGTAGGTAGGTACCTACTTACAGAATCTTAACCATTAATTAGCGCGTTAAACTTTGAAAATATGCAAAAAAAATAGTTTATAGTAAACCTTTAATGTCACAGAAACTCGGTTTCTATGTGTAGATTTTTATCAAATCACTATACCACACGTACCTACCTATACATAGGTATATATCGGCGGAGCGGAAATAGCTTCTGTGTCTTTTACCAACGAAGGAGATTTTACTCCTGTCTCGGATGTACCTACCGACTTGTCGCACATGCTTCCTTGTAAACCACGGGCTTTATCACTTGCATATTTTAATTTGCTCATAGGTACTTTGTTATCATGTTATAAACGCGCACGTGTTATAACAACGCGTCATGTCAAGGCCGTATTAATAATAACTATCACTTTTTTAAAGCAATCTCTTGCTATTCATGTTGTACCGTTACTTTTCATATTTCTCAGAAAGATTTTTTATTTTAAAGATTTCCCTCCAACAAATTCGCACCAGCAAACATTATTACATGATTGGAAATTGTAATGAAAATATCATTATAAATATTTAGCTGAAGAACAAAATTGCCTTCTACAAAATAAGATACAAAGCACAGTTTCGATCGTAAACATCAAACAGAATAAAAACATAACAAGTCCCATTATCTTAAAGCTTTGCGATTTTCAGTAAACTAATTCTGAATAAGGCCAGGACACGGAAATATAATGGGCGAAGATGTTATATCGGTACCTTCCAAGATTGGTACAAAATTTCGCGTTGTATTTTCGTGAAAGGCAGCCACAACGATAATAAGCTAACGTTGCCTTTATGTTAATGATGGATAAATATATGTTCATGAATGTTTTAAAAATTCATGCCAAAGATGGAGTTTTGCGATTGGCTGCAAGTTCAGAACACGTATCCGAGTCTATTGAAACAGCAAATGTTATGTACATCTGAACGACTTTCGTCCCGCGAGTCTTATCTCGTATGACATAACTACTCGTATTTATAATATTTTCCCATGATATTGATCAAATGTACGCTTAGTTAATATTTGCTTCGTACGATGAACATAAGAAATGTTTAAAGAGCGTCATTTTCATTAATGTGATTGATCTCCTGCCAAATAAAAATGCATGCTCTGCACTGTGTAAAGTATTGCTAATTATTTCTAATATATTTGTGAAAATTAAAGGCTTGTACTGAATTTCACTGTAAACCATAGTATGGAATAGTCTTTGTTGGCATACTTTCTACGAGCAGCTACGAGGATATAACATCTACGATGGCTCTACGACATACCTAAGCTTTTTATTGCGTTAGATTTCTCAGTATTTCAGTATTGTTAAACTAAATGTACCGCAGCATACTTACCTAAAAATACTATTTGAAGGACAATCAAAACTTTTAAATGGTATTTGATACAAAGTTTGTAGCCAATGGTGTCAAGACAAGAAACTAAGAAGTTAGGTACCTAAGGATGATCTGCCTTTGTGGCGACAGCTTGATAAGGAACTCTGTAGGCTGAAGTCAGATATTCCAAGTATTTCCAATTACTCGGGATTAGGGAGCATTGCGATGTCGCCAAGTGACAAAGCAATATTGGAGCAAGAACTTGGCGCTTTCATTTGGCACCCTCGGGAATTCTGATCAGAGCATTGCAGTACACCGTACACCTGTCTTGGGAGTTATTTTGTATTTTATTCTTTCTCATTCAATCTATATATGTATTTAAATTCAATATTGTTGTTCGAAATTGAAAGTTTTAGTAGATAAATTTGTTGATTATGATGAAATTTTAATTAATAAATACTGTAAATTTAGAAACCTTTTATAACCTTTTAGATACAAAGTTTCATTGAAAGTTGTTAAATAGTTCTATTGCTGTTCATTTTAGTAAACACACTGAAAATTACATGATGAGATAGAATAGTTCGCTCAGTTTTAGATTAAGCTGTACCGCAAATGAAGGTTATATATTTAATGTAGATAGTACAGCGTAGACTTGTCTGTCCTATGCCTAAAGTATTTTTTAGAAGCCGGGGGTGGGGAGGGATTTTAGCCCCCCCCCCCACCGCTGTAATAAAACCTAATAAATCAAAATGAAGCCTAAATTATTAATTGTTTAAGTTCGGCTGTTTTTTTCTCATAAAAAATTTAAACACGCGAAGCGGTGTTGCATAATTTAAAGTAATTCCGAATAGTTCATTTATGTTTGATGTAATCAAAGTAAGAGTTTCATTTCTTTTTTTTTACTTTTAAATTCGAACGGGGTTCAATAATTTACAGGAATTTAAAAATTATACATACCTATAGCTATTCTATCACGTCACTTATTCTCTTTGTTTTAAACTGTATTTTAAAAAGTGAACAATAAGTCAACGATAATTAAATACGGTTGCAGTTTGAACATTTTTATATTTGGAACACTGCAACTTAGAGTCAGATATCCCAAGAATTTCCAATAACTCCGGCTTAGCGAACACTGCGATGTCGCCAAGTGACAAAACAATATTGAGCTAGAACTTGGCGCCTACACCTAACTCGCCTACGGAGAATCCTTATTAGACCATTTCAGTGTACCTGTCATGGATTATGCTCTCGGAATTCTAATTATTGACCATTAAATGACTTTGTATCGTAGCATAAATTTTCACTGAATTTATATTATTGATAAATATTTTTAACAGGATAGTCCCAATAAACTGTTAATTGTTATCACTTCCTAATACCGAAGTATATAAATGTCATAATAAACATTAAACATTTTCTTTTATCGAAGATGATGATATTTCAATTGCTAACAAGTTAACAAAAGTGAATGAAATATTTAATTTCCTTACTTTCAATCTTTGAGGAATATAACATTTTATAAATCTTTCGTTTCTTTAAATATTGTGAGCTGCAAAGGAATTCCAGCATAACAAAAATACATAAAGTGTTAATACTTCGATAAATCCCTTTATTTATCTTATAATATCGTTTGCAAAGGATTTTACTTGTCATTATGAAGGCTATTCACTAAATGAATCCCTGTAATTTGAAAGGCTCTTGTACGCATTGCCCGTCCGGAGAAAATAGCTGTAGCGAGGGATGGAATTTTCTTAAAACGTCAACTCAACAAGAGCAGATTTTATAGATGCCATAAGATCCAAGAACCATCCGCCTAAGCCGCCATAAAAATCACCTAACACTCCCGGCAAAAATGTGTCAAATTGCACTAAAATTATATGTACTTAAAGAAAGACTGCTAATACGATTTTTAACCTAAATATTTACCGATTCACTACACTACGAAAAATCGTAAAAGTAAAAACTTTACCAATAATATGATTAAGCCCAGTTTTTGGAAGGTACCTACCTACTACTACAACTACATACGAAATGACGTACAATTGCTGTTATAGTTTCTATGTATTTAAGAACATATCCTTAATAAATTGTAACAAAATTTGTTTACTAAAACTACTTTATGGTTTAATCACAGCATTCGTATGACGAAGTAGCAAAAAACCCGAAGGCAACGACCGTTAGGTACTTTTAATTAAAACAGAACATCGTCCGAGTGAACGGGCCGATTCTCTTCCCACCCGCCGACAGTTCAATAAAGGGACTAATTAAAAACGCTAATAACAATTAATTTGTAACAACAGTGTTAACGACAAAATTGCTTTGTTTCTGTTATAACAACACCTCTTATTGCTAAAATTGGAGGAGAATTTCTATACCGCCCATTTTAGTTTACTGTTAGATTAAAAAATTAACTTCAAAATAGAACAATAAACCTCAGACTCTATTAGTAAGTTGTGTTTGAAAAGAACTATCGATCTAAATAAGTAAGAAATATATTTCGAAAATAACATACCTTCATTTATATATTAAATCCTTTATATATAGGTACGTTGCAAATTGGTTTCACATGCGTATCTGTGTTCAAACCAATTTTGAGCCTGAAAATCGAATGGTACGAGTAACTCCATTCCGACGTCTATGTCACTTCTACCAATTTCGTTCATTCTTTTAAGGCTTACGTTCTGTGATAGCTTTGGTACGGAATTTCTTTTTTGAAATACTAGAGATTTTTATTCGCCTTGTAAAAACGTCAGCAATGATATAAAAATTAGTAGGTCATTGCTATGGCCAGAGACGAAATCAGCCCTGGGCGTGGCTTCGTGAATAATGGAAGTTTGAGCTCGCATGAGGAGGGTCAACTTATGTCATACGAAATAGTATGATTGATAATACTGGCTCAAGTAAAAACAGTGCTCCCTCCGTAGCATTCTCTGATAAAATAACATAACGTATGTTTGTACATACGTTATAAATGCGGATTACGTTAAGATTTACTCGTTTGCTATGTTAAGAATTTAATTATGAATATGTTAAAACTTTTTTAATATTCGCAAAAAAATATCTAAACCATTCTTCATTTAATTTGCTGTTGTATTTGTGTCGGGAGCCTAGTAATAGGCTAATAAAGACGGATTTACACGACAGTATGAATAAACTGGAGTTCTGTGTAAACAGAAGCCGATACGGGCCCTGCGGGGAAAATTAGCTGATGCTTAAAGTTTCAAGGTTTAGTTAATTATTGAGGTTGTAAACGGGTATCCGTACTGATGAGTGAGTCGGCAGGTAATGGTTTGTCGGAACAAAATTAAGTTGTTGTTCTGTAATGTATTGGTGTTTGTTTCAACGAGTATTCTTTTCCAAAACCATCGGGAAATACGAGTTTTCAGTATTCCTGGGTTTTAATGCTATGAAGGCCTATGTATAAGTGAAGAATAAACTTTTGATGCCTTTTTAAGCACTTTACGGTAAGCGATTTCCAAAATCACTAACCAGATTTCAATAAAATGTTTGTAGGTGTTAGTTTCATCTTTTTCATTTTCATCCATTGACATGAAACCGGTGTCTCTAGTCTCTACCGAACACCGATAACGACTATCAATCCATCATAGTCCCACTGCAGAACACTGGTCTCCTTTCAAATATTAGAAGGATTTAGGCCATAGTCCATCATTCTAGCCAAAATGGGTTGATGCAGGTTCAAGGAAGGTCGAAAATGATCAGTCGTCGGACAATACATGGAACAACTGCCGGCATTTATTTAAATGAAACCTGAAAACGAATCAATAGTAATAGGACTATCGGTTTAAAGCTATTTACGACCAATCATTCGGAAAATATTACTTTTCTTTGCTATTGTTTCGTCTTGCAAAATCATTGCTTTCTCAATTGGATTTTTTAAGCAGGGCTTAATCATTTATTCAGTTAATGGGTATAAAACGTTTTTCAGTCGTCTGGAAAGTTCTACGTCATTAAGCAGTTTATTTGGAGCAAAATAACATTTTGTAGAAAAACATTTTAGAAATTACCAACTAATGTTTTCAGCCGCAGCCGTATTTTCAACTTCGATCGGGATTTGAAGTGATTCTTAACACGATTTTATCGAGGTTAGGTTTTATTGAACGCGCTGTCACGTAGTTGGCCCGCAAAGCGATGTATTGTTATCTACCTTGGCATGCTCGATCCGGGCTGCGGAACAACCGTACGAGTACCTACAGTAAACTTTGGAATTAATAGCGGTTACGAAACTGAGTTATTACAAACTCATGCATGCGTGCTTTAAACTTTAATGTGCATGCATAATGGGTACGTTTCGAAGTATCACCAATGGTTATCAGGTTATGAAATTTTGCTTTTCACGTATTAATATAAGTACATGACGATATCGTTATAAAGATGGATTAGTCATATCTGACGTCATATACAGAATAAAGATTTTAACAATAGGCAAAATTATTATACCTATTTTATAAAATTGCCTTTTGTAACTAAACGACAAGCTCACCACAAATTAGCCATTGTATAATGTTCACTAACTATAAATTCTATGGAAAACTGAAGAAGGCCTGGAGTATACCTCTCCGCGCTCATCTAATTGGTATTGGTGAAAGCTATGCACTGAAAGGACGAGTTAAAGAGCTAAGTTTTAATTACTTATTATTAATATTCGTTGAATGTTGTATTTTCCCAAAGGATGACAGTAAAAGCGATAACGTAGTTTGGGAAACAGTAGAATTCGTTATAATGTTTATTCATATATCCTTAGGGATGAAGTGAACGCGTGTAGATTCGGAAAACATTGCTTTCCAGAATGATAATAATCCCCATATATTATTACTTTGCTACTTTAAACGTGTATGACATATAAACTGATACAAAAATTTAAATTTATTTCCGTAGTTAAGATTCTGAATACGTCTACGTATTATTCGTGGGAATTCTTGTTACTTTCCACTTAAGTTAAGGCGAGATCCTTTTAGGTTAAAAGTAAATTTAAGGGATTGTGTGGATTGTTTAGGACTGAGTGGAGGAAGTGGTTTGAGCTTGCTTATTAATGATGTAG
>DWQL01000750.1:0-13611 GCA_018231265.1 Noctuana haematospila | reverse complement strand
ATAACAACCGGGACCGACGGCTTAACGTGCCCTCCGAAGCACGGAAGTGCGCATGAAATTTGCCACTAGCGGTGACCCATCCGAGTACCGGCCGCGCCCGTGGTTGCTTAACCATGTCATCGCTTGCGATCCACACGACCAGCGGGGCTATGCGCGCTTGTTAACATGACATTGATTTAATGTAACTATAATAATGGATTTTATGGAATCTTCATTTACAGGTAAAAAAGGACTACTCTTCCTTCTTCGCGCAACACGCCCTGAACCAAACCTACCCTGGTTACCGCGCTCCTCCTGGAACACAACACTATGAAGAGTTCTCGGGCCGATCTTCTTATTGAATTAGAAAACCTAGGATTTACTAACACTCTCGCAGTAGATACGACATTTACACCATTAAGACCAACTATCATAAACAATATTTTGCCAATGCTATTTTTTTATACAGAAGCGTTAAAGGGTGTAAGTGTTATAGGTGTTCGACTTCATAAATGTGCTCATGTGTAGGTAGCTATGTTTGTTGATATTGTCTGTGAATTACAGTGTCTTATTTTAAGAAATTTAGAGGAAAGTCTGAAGACAGTATCGACGGATATATTTTACGCTCAAAATCTCAATAAAGTCATAGTTCCAGGGCATAGGAACCTATATTGGAAGTGTAGTACTTGTATAGACTTTAGGCGATAAAGTCTTCGAGCATGTACTGGATTGGATTACATTACTATCAGTACTTAATTTTAGCTATAATTTATTTTACATGTTTATCATTAGTGTGTAAGTGTAATTATTAAAAAATACATAAAAAAATATTTATTCGAATATCGAATTTATACTTGTCTATAATCATTTATCACGCTTTCATAAATACTCTATTATTGCGAAAATTATCAAAATGTATGTCATTGTGCGGCCTTACATTAGCGAACGTACGCGACAAAGCTTTTTGTTATTGTTGCTTTTTAACACAATTGTATATAATATTCGATTATTTTTAATAACTCATAAATAGAAAAACAGAAAACTGTTAAATCTAGCTTAACATAAATTAAAATTTGTATTATTTCTGTTATCGTCTATGCTTCAAATGTATGTATCTAGTCATGAAGATATTACTCTAATACTTATTTTGTATATAAAATGTTAAATTATTGATTTTATATATGACGTAATCAAATAAATATAAAATAAATTTTTAAATTCGTATTTGCTGTTTTACTTTCTTTACCGGGTGGTTCTCATTCGTTCCATAGAAGATTTTATCCTACTAATGTAATGTGAAAGGTATAAAATAAAAGATGATTCATACGAAAATATTATATTATTGTACACCACACATTATATCGTGTAGAAACCACATCGCAACATCAAAAGACTGAGGTGCTTTCTATAAATGCTTTAAAAACAATTTGCCAAACTAGCCAAACTACATACAACCTGTCTTATATGTACATTATGTACAATTTACATATAACAGAGAATATATTCTTTATAAAAAAAGCCAAATACTAGATGGCATTAGAAAAATATCACAGGGGTAACCATTTTATATACATTTGATTGATTCATCACAATTAAAGGAACCTAATAAGAATTACTATTTATAAACATACTATTATTTAAATTTTTCTTTAAATATATTGTTAGTGTTAGTGGAATAATAGGTTCTGTAAAATTAATATTTATTCAAATTATTAAATCTATAAAATTCAAATTTTTTCACCTTCATTCATTATTATTATTTATAATGTTAAAAAGGCTATTAAAATCGAAAATCAAATAAACCAAAAATTTATCACAAAATTAGATTTACATCCCTGTTTCTGTATTTTCACAAAAATAATATTACGTACAGTAGAAAAAAGAATAAATGCAAACCTGTTTTCAAAACATTATAGTTTATGAGTTTAAAATCAAATTCCAATAATTAGCACGAAATAAAATGATGATTGTTTTATTTAAATTATTAAGTTACCGCTACTCTATGTATCATTACTACAAAAACATTTTAATATTATTGTTTTGAAAAGGCACCAGTTCTGCACTCAACACTTATTTTAGTGGACTTTTGTATGATACAGAACTACATTTCTTCAATGGAACATAATGTTAAGCCTAGCCATTTAGACGCAGCGGAGCGGAAGTTGGAAGCGGCTACAGCTGATGTCTGTCGATGGATAATAAAATTGCAGAATTTTCAGAATATAAAACTGTATCATTGCAAAACTTTGTTTTTTTTTACAATTTTTTTTATTTTGAACATACTTCGATTTGTTTTTTGCAATCACATCTAGGGAGCCAGGCCCACCTTAGAAGTATTCCCTAATTACGCAAATGAATTCATATTTATTTAAATAATCAATATTTTTCTTTTAAATTATATAAAAACTTACTCGATGTTTTTTGGAAGGCCCTAAGGTTGTTGTAAGGCACGAGAAATAAAAGTTCGAGATACTATTCTATTATAATCAAAAATAATAATTTTAATCTAACCAATATATCAAAATATTAAATTTTATCATGTCTTTTTTTACTACAATATAATGATAAATTCACAGGTCTACTTGGCCAGCGTGATGGACTTTAGCCTAAAACTCTTTTTATATCTATGGAGGAGAGCCATTAGCAGGGGACATTGCGGTATTGTTGATAATCATGCAAAAATATTTACAGGATAATTACAGTATTTATTAAGTATAGCATATTATATTATGTTAAACAGTTTTAAACTTGTTTTACAACCAACATAAACATCGGAAGTCATGGATATTTTCGAACACTAAGTAAACAGTATGAATAGAATACGAACATGAGTATAAAAATAAGTTTTATAAAGATTTATTGAAAAGATGGTAAAAAAACGTGAGAATTGTAAAACAGGATCTCTTTTTTAAATATTAATTAATAATGGACCGTTTTTTAATGGTTCGTATTATCTAGAGATGATATAAATGCGATCACCTCGGCAAATTGATACAAACGGTAAGAATTCAAACGAACGGGCGGTGTAGTTTAATAATTGTCGATAAAACATGTATGATGACATAAATGGTCCTCAACATATTCCCAGATGGCTTTTTAAAATGATTTTCAATATATAACAACCTTATAGCCCGTTAAACGATTATATTTATCGATTAATGTAATTTCTGTACATGAGAAGCGCATAATTTTTGTCAAAATGGTAGGCGTAAGCGCTGTAAGGCCCATTACTTGTCTTATCTTTCGCACTATAAATTATATACGCGTGCAGTACAACATGCATCATTACAAAAATAAATAATCAAACCGTTTTAGTCAAATATATAATCTAAAATGATCGTACTAATGAATATAAAATATAATATTTTAATTTAATTATTGCAATCGACAGCCAATTAATATTAAATTGTTAATTCTACCAAATTGTGACGGTGCTATACTAGCGAGAAGCCCTGTGTCTGCTGGATAGCCTGCAGCAGGTGGTACTTCAGGCGTTCCTTCGTCTTGTACCGCGGTAAGTCGAGCAGGTTGAAACACGTGTGGGCTACTGGGAAATATCTATCGTCTGCTACAGCTTGTATTCTGATCTGTAAGAAAAATAGCGTAGAATATTTACTATAGATGACCTGTTTATAGAATTTTCCCGTCTTATAATTTATTAGCTAACCCAGCGAATTTCATACCGCCTCATAATTCGTTAATTATACATATAAACATTCCTCTTGGATCACTCTATCTATTGCTGAAAACTGCATTAAAATCCGTTGAGTAGTTTAAAAGATCTAAGCCAACAGACAGCGGAATCGACTTCGTTTTATACTATGTAATAAAGATTTCCATAATTTCAGCCTCTCATTGTTTCACTTGTAACTCTTGTATTTATAATATTAGGATTAGGAAAATGATAACAGCAGCTTTAAATATAATACCACAGTAGGGCCGTCGAATTTTTATTACAAGACCTTAATATTTACTTAGATGTACCTTAATATCTCCCATTCCTTGTATGGGCACACGGTCGCTGCCTGTGAGGAACAACAGGAATTTCTTCTTGTCCTCCAAAGACAGCTCATGAAACACTTCCCAGAACCACCTTGAACAATACAAAGAATGAAAATATTTTTGAAAATATTATATAGGCTACCAACTTTAATAAATAAGATTACAATATATTTTATATGTAAGAAAGTAAACATCGCTCTACTATAATAACGTTAACCCTTGCTAACCTTTCCGACATCGAAGTCAGGAATCGTGTACCGTGATGTGCTTGTTTTCATTTTTTTTATTGCATACAAAAGAAAAACACCTCAAATTTAATCACCTGACTTGCGGATCACTAGTTGAGTACCCATTCTTGTATTCACAGTTGTTCTCAAATAACTCCCAATCATAGTTTTCATTTCCAATCACAACTGACATAAGCTCATAGGATCTGAATAATTTTATAATTTCACCGCCACACACCTGGAACAAGTAAATTATAATAATATAATATACAATACTAATATATTATTTTTATAAGCAGTTATTGCTTAATTTAATTGTTTTAAAAATCGAGACTAAAAAATGCCTACTGAAGTACGGAAGCACTTATGTAGTTAAGTATAGTTTCTGTGGAAACCCGCCTGTAATGGAGCATTAAAATATAGCTAAGTAACTAATCGTAACTGTGTTTACCTTTTGAAATCCTTGGTTGAATGCTTTAAACTGGTTCTCGACAGACTTATTGAGTAAAAAGTCCACATACAAATCCACATATTCAGTCTTGTTTTCATGCGTTACGGGAAGGTTTTCCCCGTTGTCCTTGAGCGCGTGTACTTGAATTTGATCGAATACTACCGAATTCACGGCAAAACATAAATCAAAAACCTGAAAACACGGTCAAATATCAACTATCGGATGTCAATTATCTTGTGAGCACATTATTTGAAACAAAATTACCATTTTTATAGACAAGCATATTTAATAGATAGGACAATTTTATTGTAATACCAAGCACACTAAACTACATTCCTTTTTAAATTGTTTATCTTATAGCTTCTGGCAGAACCTCTGATACCTGAAATACAAGTCTACCAGACTTAGTTCAGAAGTCTGTAACATTTAAGAATCTTATTATCAACAATCATCAATAAAGTACAAATTCAACTTTCCTCCATGTGCTGAAGATATTTGACATCAAACTGTCCAAAATATAAGTAGAGACATTATTATATATATAGTTATCAGTTACAGCTATTTTACCTCTTCTACGTCATCATCTGGATACTCCAATAAACTCTTGAGGCTGTTTGCTAACGTCGGGTATATATCCGAAATGTCGTCTAACATAACCGGCTCGCCCAAGATTTTCTTATACAGCACCAAAGGGAACGGCACATAAATTATTATAGAGTTGTATATGGCCAGACCATATATTGCACCTGTGAAATACAGATATTTTAATGGATAAAAATACAAAAATTTATGTATTTTTCCACTGTCTTACTCTTACGGCTCTAAAGATACTCTGTAACTATCGTTTATTCAGCAAATTTTCTAGTACTCTTAATGGATGAATGCAATAGGCTATTAGATACATAATTGAAGCTGTCTGATGCCTGAACTGGGTCAAGCTTATATCCTGTATCTATAAGACTGAGGGCCTATAATTCAAAGCTGCTAAGTTTTATTAAAATTTCATTACAAAATTGAATTCCTCAAACGAACAAACAATATAAGCTTACCAATAAGATAGTACATAACGTCATCTTCGAAAGGATTGTTCGAGAACCAAATCATGTTCGTTTCCTCAGACTGTTGGAACATTCCATAAACAGGGTCAAATATTTCCTTGAGCAAAAGTAAGAAGAATTCCTTCTTTACACCACCTGCGTCTTCAGCCTCCTCGCCAACAAATTCTACCTGAAATGTGCTACATATCATAGAAATTATACATGAAAATTATGTTTGACTTTAAATTGTAGTATTTTATTTTGTAATATATAAAGTATTTTACAGATTCTTTACGTAAGATGCTTTATTAAACTGATATACGAATATTATTCATAAACCATGACTCACATCATGGTTTCTAACAAATAAATCGTTAACATACAAACATAACTATTGAGCCATAAACAATTTAAAAAAAAATTATTACTCACTCTAAGCGGTTTCTTAAGATGTGTACTGTCGTAGTTACTAATTTGTAGCATTGTGTCCCTAACTATATGATTTCTTGACACTGTCAGACTAAGGAACTGATCTCTCCATTCAAATGTGGGGTCCATTAATAGCCGCGTGAACATCTGTGTTGCCGCTCGGCTCACAGCTATCTGCATTTGCAACCGCTGGTCTATTTTGAGTAGCAACGATTTGCATTTCACGTCGAATAGGAACGCATAGTTACACATATGAGGGTGTGTTGACTGAAAGATAAAAATTGACAATTTAGTCAAAAATTAACGCTTTTGCTTTTGTTTGATACTTAATGTATATTAAATAGATTATACAAAGTGATACTTAGCAATTAAGTGTTATTTTTAAAGGTTTTGTTTTGTGCATGTAATAAAACATGATAGCAAAATATTTATTATTCTTTTATTTTTTAAATATGGATTGATGTGTTTTTATGTTACTAATAAACATAATTAATTAAATTAATAAAATAATTTATTAAATACTCACATCTCTATCTGAAAGCCAATTAATATAATCACTTGCTATATCTACATAATTTGATAAATCTTCTATATAGAAACATTCTGCAGGTATCTTTGGTTTCTTTGGGTTTGCAAAATTTATTCTGTGGAGCGACAATAGGGTATTTAATATCTGCACTATACTATGTGTAAAATATATTTTCTGAAACAAAAAAAATTATGTTATATAGCAGTTATTTTACATAATATTTTGAATTGGTAAAAATATCAATGTTGACTTTACAAAACGAGTAAATAATGTATAATAACGATGGCCGAGTGAAGTGAAGTGAAGTTCTCACATGTCTTTCGAGAACTCTATGGATAACTTTCAGGTTTTGTAACGATTTTTTCCTTCATCATTACAGCAAGCTCAAATAAGTGCTACTTTCATTACTAGAAATTTACCTTATTTGCTCTTACAACAGGCTGCATAAGCTCATACACAATGACACTCTTGAATATGTCAACAAGCATCTCGAAGTAATCAGAGGGCTGCGCGTCCCACCACATTTTCACTATGCGTTGACCCTGTGGTGATAGTTTATTGAAAGATTCTGCAAAAGGACCCTGGAACAAAAGTAATTTCCTGTTTAAACAAAACAAATTCCCTGTTTACTGTATACCTTAAAATATATTTAACAAAACAATGCTGGAGCCTTCACTGTGACGGGCTAATTCACTATGACATTAAAAACACTAAACGCGGCGTGCATAATATGATTGATTTTTCAATTCCACGCACAATAACGCACATTCCACGATTGGCGTGTTAACGTAGTGTATATGTGTATACTTTTGGTGGCGTGGCGGCGCGTTTCAAACCCACGTATATGTTTGGTAAATAGCGTCTCGTGTGTCATAGCGAATAAAACCCCTGCCAGGAGTGTATGATGTGGTTTCGATTATTTATCTGTCGCAGTCAAGTATTCAATTAGTACTTACCGTCTGTAATTTTCCTTTTTATTGATCAAATCGTTTCCCCGTTTTACCGTTCTGTCAACACTTGACATGGGCTAAGCGTGTCTGCGACATCGCCATTACAAATAAAATAAAAAAATTTGGACTTAGTAAGTTTGTTACTAAGTCCAAATTGAATACTTGACTGCTAGTTGTAAAATATGTAACCTGTAAGCAGTAATCATGCGACCACACAAAAAAAGCAAAGTCACTAGCAGCTTCAGAAGGCAATTCATACTCACTTGTAATTCCGGATGCCGTCGCGGGTTCCTCATCTCATGGTAAAGTGGCAAGATAAGAAACATCCTCAATGCTTCAGCGTCTGGTGGAGACACTTTCATTCTCTTTATAACATGTTCTGATAAGTGCCAAAATATCTGTAAAAATATATTCACTAGTGTTCAAAAATTTTATAGCAATTACATACTAACAAATTACCTTAAAATGTATTTATGAAACATTTTTTATTTTTTTTTATTGTTTCCACAAACAAATATTGTAATATGTTGACTTACAAAAAAGTGATTTGATATATATGTCTTCTTCCTCTATATAAACAAATTTTTACCATATATGACAAATATATAGCAAAATTTAAACATTAAAAAAAAAACAAACCCGAGGTACAATACATACTAAATCCTTTATAGTTGTGTTCTCAAAACGGCTAATGAGCGTAAAAGCCTCCTCCGCTTTCTTCAGATCGACTCCGGGCACCTTGGTATTGCAGCCGAAGTGGGCGTCGTTCGGCAACAAAAATGATCCATTTACACAGGCTAACGACCCAAACACGGTTTCTAAGTAGGCCAGCAAGTCCTGGAACATAATTAAATTTATGCTATAAAACTGCATTGCTCACTTACGTTACTAAAATAATTATTTATAACTGTTATTTTATAACCGCGTAATTTAAATATGTTGTATTTTAGTACAAAGTAACTTAATCACCTGGTTAACTACATCGTCATCTTTGAACATCTCACAGGCCGCCAACTTAGCGAGGTTTAGAGAGAGTATCTGTTTGTTATAACCCGGAACGCGGAAGTCCACAACTGTTGACTTGTCGCTGTTGACCACCAGAAAACTGTGGTCACCACCGGCGAACACTCGTATCGGACCATTGAACATGTCAGCCGAGAACTGTAAACAAACGATGACGTAATGTTTTCTCCACTGAACTTCGTCAAGCTTTAAATTTAGCAATTTATTATTTACATTCTCATGCGTAAGAATTATTTTACAAACGATTACTCATACGATAAATCCTGATCGTATTTATCATTACACCTTATTATTCTGCTAACTACACGCTTAAATAAACTGCTACAACTACAAACCAAAATTAACTACAAGATACATTTAATCTTTACCTAATTTATTCTGCTTAGTTATAAACACAGATAGATAACATTTAAAAATATTATTAGTCATAGATAAAATAGTAATAGTTTTTCTAATATTAAATGTATACTGTTAGGAACTCATTATTATTGTAAAATATATAATTATGTATATATACCTACGTAAATAGACTGATAAGATTCTAGAAAAGAAGTGCGGTTCGCGGGTTTGTTTATTTTTTTGGATAATACCTAGTTTATTATTTTTTTAAATACGCATATTTAACTATATTCAAGTAACTACAAATCGATTAAAAAAAAACTTAGACACAAAACACACTTCATTATAAATTATACAAACATAAAATAACATACATTAATAAAAGAAAAATAATTTATTACGCCACGGGTGTAGTACACAGTGCGGAAAGTTCCAAACATTTGGTCGATAGGTAAAAAATAGGTAGTACCTACTTTAAAGTTTACTGTCAACAAAATTAAATCAAAAGTCCACTTTTTGATGAAAATCATGTCAGGTAAATCACTTACAATTCCATATTATATATTATTATCAATAATGTAAGTAATATAAAGTGATGAGTGGAGTATGTCCGTTTGTCCGTCCTTCGCACTAGTTACCGCACCCGCGGCTCTCAGTAAGGAGTGTGCCCCACCCCAGTGTTGGATCTGCCCGCGCCACTTTTACCAGATGTTGATGGGTACTCGATTTTCGACTTCTTCCTTGGCTAGAGAACGATATATTTTAATCGTTAATTATACTATTCATTAGTCCATGGGCTCATTGGTTTTGTTGTCTATACATTTATAGATATAATTGCCTCACATAAAAAAAATAAGTGAACTATTAAACAATAACTTAAATATTATTAAACTTTAAAATACTAAAAAACGAAAGAATAATATACTAAGCGCAGGCTAGTAAAATGCTAGAAGGTACTTTAACAGGACAGGTGTATCAAACAATACAAGGTACATCAAGCTTTAATACAATATTCACCTTAAACAGATCAGCATTGTCAGTCTGCATAAAAACAGTAGTAATTAGCATACATTACATTTTAATATTAATGAGGAGAATGAGTTTTCTTTGGAATATAAGTATAATAATAACATTCCTAGCCTATTGGTTGTAGTAAAAGTGCCCGTTTAACTTTGATAATATCAAGTTATCTATAATATAATAAGATTTGGTTCTAAAAGGTTTCGAATTGCTGCAGTCAGCCGCTATTAATAGCACGAATATAAAGGTTATAACTCCTGCAGATTTCCTAAGAAAGCATCAACAAAATATGGCCCGAACACTGATAAAAAAATCAGGCAACTTGAAAAACATGGTATTGATAACAATCTTGATGGTACTGTTAGCAATTATCATCCAGTGACTAGGAATATAGGTAGAGTTACGTGTAAATACCGGTGAGTCAATGTGTAGGCAAGCAATGGACGGGTGTAGTCACTAGCGTAAAGGTTTCACAGATTTTCAAGCAAGTTTCCTATATTATGCAGCAGTCGCCTTATTCACTATGACAATAAAAATACGTAACGCGGGATGCATAATGATTTTTTAATTCCACGCATAATCCCACGATTGGCGTGTCACACGAAGTGTATATTATATACTTTTGGTAGCATAGCGCGTTTCGAACCCACGTTTATGTTTCAAGCACGTTATGAAATCACACGTTATAGATAAGGAATCTCGTGTGTCGTATCGAATAAGGCCCCTGGATGCAGTCCATGCGCGAATAATGGTAGACTCGGAATCAGACTAGAGTACATTTAAAGATAGTAGATGAGTAGATACCGGCGCGTCGTCGGCGGGGAGGAAGGGCACGGGCGTGGGCACGAGCGCGCACGCGAGGCGCGGGCACCCGAGCTGGCCGCGCGCGCCGTACCCACACGCCAGCACGCGCTCGCCCATTCGGCTCAGCGCGTGCCGCCGCCCGCACGCCACCTGCGTCACCGTGCTGCCCATCAGCTCCATCACCTGACAACACTGGCAACTTTACAACACTGTAAATAAACATAACAATACATTTGGGAGGGCTGATGCCAGATATACTATATTTGAGGCGACCATCTTAATACTCGTGGTAGACGGGGTCAACTCACTCTGAACAACAACAAAAATTACCTTTTTTGGAACTAATTCATCTTTGGTAGTCCCATGTCCAGTCTGCCCATATTCCCCGGCACCGCAAGTAAACACGCCCCCGTCAAGTGTGAGAAAAGCCGTGAAATCCTCTCCGCATGTAATGTGACATACCTATAAATAAAATATTTCCCTTAGTATGTCATTCCGAGATACGCTAAGCTAAAAATATGGAGTCATTGATAGAAGTTTTCCTTTACAATTGAAAACATCTGACATTATAAATAATACCTTAACAGTTCTTAATGTTTTCAAATGTGTTGGGTAACATTTATTTTCTCTGTCTTGCAATCCCAACTGTCCATGGCTATTTTTACCCCAACCAAATACTGCACCAGACCTTAACAAAAATAAAATTAATGATAACATAAAAATTTATAAATGAAAGCAATGATATCATGTGGAAGCCGAAAGCCTTTTAATTATAGGCAATGTACATGTGCTCAAATCCAGATAGGTTTATATTTCATTGCTTGGATTTCCTATGTTGTGGATGCCATGGACACAAATAAATACCAGAATTTAATCAGAAATCTATTCTGATTCAATTGAATTGAATCAGAATTCTGCCCTACTAAATGTTAGGGTTTTATTATTTTTTGTTCTGGCGTAATGTTATTTTGTTGTATTATCTTTTTCTATGTTAATAACATTTTAACAATCACTAATCTTTTACTATATAAAATCATTTGACTGTTTTATAAAATCAATTTTTATAAGTTTTTTTGGTAAATGCAGATTGTATTTCATAACTTTTTTCAAAATGTCACAAACTTGCAACGATCAGTGGGCTTAGTACGAGTTTTGACAGTTTAGAAACTTTAGAAAAACACGATCGAGCTATCACACCATACATTGCAAATCTCGTAGAGTACAAAGTTGCATTTCAATAAGAAAATGAGCCATGAACACAGCCCACTTTTAGTTCTCTTCGCACTCACTAGGGGCGCTGCTAGTAGATGTATGGGCCAAACCGAAACCAAATCTAGTTTACAATAAACTGTAAAAACTCGTACTAGGCCCTCAGTTATTGAAAGTAACTTAGCAATTCAAGGAACTAGGAAGGTTATAGGCTATCAAGCATTACGTTACTATTCTTAACGCGGGTGAAACCGCTCGGCACAGCTAGTCTCATATAAAAGTTTACCGAATTAATATTCAATTTGAAATCTTTACAGAGGTTAGATATCCGAGGCAGAATCAAAGTACTTCACGGTCAGAACAAGAAAACTGAGGAGCCGCCTTTAGCATTATTCGCGATATGCGCACCATTCGGTCCGCCTAGTCTCCTGGAAATTCCACAAAAAGAAGTCATGTTTAAGAGTAAACACAAGCTTGACCTATCTCTAGTCTCGATGGACCAAAGGTAATTTTTTTACAATTTTGATTATTTTTCATAATAATGTGAATGTAAAACTCACGAGGAGTTAGATGGTTGCCACAATTCAAGGTATCTTTGATATCAACACTTTCTCAACCGAAACACGAAAAGTAAACTTGTTTGCTTTACGTCGAGTTATAAGAGCGGCGGTGGTAGGTACCCCACCATTAGTACAAGTTCTATCAATAAGAATATTTTATCTTTGTCGGAGTATATTTTTAACCTCAGAATTGTCCATTATATTCTTTCCGTTGTCTATCACCTTTAAGAAATGTTTAGTTAAATTAGGAAATTAAATAAATCGGCAAGATATTGCATAGAATTTAAGGCTTTCGTCTCGGCTCTGCTTGTCAATATACGAGTAATAAAACTGTAACTGCTTATATGAAGAAACTGAAGAGTTTGTTTGTTTGAACGCGCTAATCTCTGGAACTATAAGTCGGATTTGAAAAATGATTTTTGTGTAGGAGAGCTAGGTTCGTGAGGAAGGTTATAGGCTATCAAGCATTAGGTACGTTACAATTCTTAACGCGGGTGAAACCGCAGGCGAAACAGCTAGTGACGATATAAACAATCTAAAGCTTAATGTGAACGCAATTCCAAAAACGTCGGCATACACAAGGGAACAATGCGGAACTACTAAGGAACCGTGGAGATCCAAAAAGTTCTACAACCCGTACCAAATTCATAATTGGTAAACATACCGAAGCATAATCAATTGATTTGTTGTTTTGTGGTGTAATGGGAGTTCAATTAACCACAAACAAGTGTGTTTGAGTACATAATATGTACTCCATCTTACCAAATATTATTTGGTAAGATGAAGGAAGTTAGGAAGATTAAGAAATGTAAGAAGTACCTAATCAATTCGACCAAACGCAATTTAAAACATAATAGTGTATGCTATATATTATATTGAACAGAATTAACAGCAACACACTATATTTGAGGCGACCATCAGTCCTCGTGAGTAGCAACGCCTCCACGTGTGATCTCAGATAGGACTTCTCTCTTATTTGAGGTTGGTTGGATGTCCATGGGTTGCAGTGACTACTTAACATCAGATGGCCTGCATGCTCGTTTGCTACTCAT
>DWQL01000749.1:0-13620 GCA_018231265.1 Noctuana haematospila | reverse complement strand
GTAGCCATAGAAAATGTGGATGCTGCAGTAAAAAAGGTATTTCCACAAAATTTTAAAGGCTGTATCGAGCACATATCAGCAAGCAAAGATATATATCTAACAGACTATACTAATGTGTATAGTGAAAATGTAAAGTCGTGCCAATGGTTCCCTCCAACGTAATGTATCTTTCGTTATGTGTAAAACCTATACATTAACTAGGCAAGAATTTTTGTATAACATTGTTATTTTAAGTAAAGTAGTAGTTAATTAGAAAGTAGATAATAAAAACTATTAATACTCATAGTACAAAATTTTTCTAGTCTTCTTAGTATTAATTATAATTGTATTATTGATAGTTATTATACCCCACTTTATAAATATTTTTTGTAAATTTTATATTGTATTACCATCTTTAAAATGTCACTGAAATTAGGTGTAAATTATTAAAGAATTTTTAATAAATTGCAATTTGTTGCGTGTTGAAAAATAAAATTAAAATTCATCGTACACAAAATATAGTTTTATTGATATATTCATGTTTAATAAATTGTATACATAACATCATCAAATATTATATTATAAACATATACATTTCGTTATACGTTACTAATTCAAACACAAATACAATATGAGATGTTATCCCCATTAATTTATAGTATATTTCATGGATTGCATAAACATTTAGTTTCAAAACAGTGTAATAATTTCGATTGGCATGCATGTTCAGTACCTAAACATGACTCTTACACGAAGCTCATGAAATTCTGATTTATTTACATTCCCATATTAAAGCAACATGTACATCAAGTCGTAGAATTTATTAGGCCTATTTACAAGTGGAATATAGTTGGAATGCTTGACTGTAGTTTACATCAATCGCGGTGTATTGTACAACATGTAAAACTCATCTAGGAACATCGATTCCTTTATCTCGACATTATAAAATCTCAATATAATTTCTAAAAAATAAATATCATATTAAGCAATAGGAATAAATAAATTGTTAATTGCACATCATGATAAAATTTACGAACATTTAAACAATCTCGGCGTAAGCCTAGCTCACGACACCAAATGCTGCCTTTTGAAATTCAGTACAGATAATATTCTTGTCCTCAGCCCGAGATACATCACTAAAAATCATAAATATATTTGCAAACGAAAAATAAATCCTAGGAATGTTTCGGATAACATTTATAGACACAGAAAGAATAGAATAAGCGGATCACAGAAGTAAATATTATATATTTACGAAGAATTATAGCCTATGCAAGTGCACGGCCCTTGTCCATGACAAACAAATCTAAGCTTACAATGACGGCTAGAGCTCAAACATCGAATGCAGTAAGGCCTATAATATAATAACAATATTAAATGTTACTAGTATAAATGTGACATTAATTCACAAAAACTTTAAACAACTTTAATAATTTGTGAATAATGACACTAAGAACATCAATGTATGTATATCCCATATTTATGTATTATTTCCTACATTTTTATAAATGAATACAATTAAAAGATATTATTTCACTTATCTATAGTGTATTTAGTTAAAATTAAGACTGATATCAATTAACATTTATCATTTTCTAATCATTATTTTCAATAATAAAACAACAAAGACCAATACGGGATTTCGTTCTACATTTGGATTTGAACAAAATTCCGTATTTGATTCGTCGTGTTCGTACAATTCCTTATATACCGGGTGGTAACAAATCTCAATAAATTTATAATCTCTAAATTCATAAAACAATTTACTTTATATTAAACAATGTCATCAATAAAATGTCACATTCTATGAATAAAAACAAAATAAAATAGAAATGATAAATAGCTATGTGGGAATCGAACAAGTGTTTCGTTTGGATTATATTAAAATAATGTATAATTTTTAAAAATCCCACTTCTCTTTTCGTGGTACTGGGTTACTAACTAACGTCAACTCAAGTCAGGTAATCTATACAGACCTTTGAGCCGCGGTGCCCATTCTGATACCATTCATTCATAAAAGTACATAGCAAAGTTACAGATCCTCATCAAAATTTACTATGAAAGCGTTTAGAAACAATACCATAGAGAGAAAGCATTTATTTTAAAAATCAGTCTCATTCGCATAAGGAAGTGATCACAGCACACACACTGGAAAATCGTTGCAGAGCGAGGGGCCATGTCCCTCGCAAAAAAACATTTAATAATTAATAGAGCACCTTGGTTGCTAACTTGCTATACTTAAATATGATAAAAAACATGCAACAGACCAATTTCATATTAGTATTTTCTATAAAAATATTAAATGTATGGAAAATATACAAAGCTAAGAAGACTAAATTAATGATCATAATCAATGGAAGTTCATTTTGTATCATCATTACAAAAATAAATATAATCGATTTATGTGAATGCGTAAACGTTTCACTGATAAAGTAAACGAAACAAGTAATAGATTAGACTAGATATGAAGATTTTTGAAAGTTTACAGACACATCAATAAAAAACCATCAGAGCTTTTATTTTTGAAAGAGTACAACTTTACAAATAAAGCACACATGAAGCCATACATTTCGAGGAATATTTTAATCAGCGACTACTATTACAAAACGTGTGCTAGGCCGCAAAGCTCGTCACGTTGCTCTGCGATACATTCATCCAAACAAACGATCGCGAGATTTTCAACGTTTACATTCACTTACTAAAATAAGGTACATAATAATCGTAACGTGACGGCGTCAATTACGCGCCGCCAAACGTTACGTCCCGGTGGCACCAAAGGGTTCCGACTCGATCACATAATATACGACAATACATATATATACACGTTAATAATATACTTCAGGTTACGTATCAGGCCAGGGACGTGAGCCGGCGTTCCCGGCCGAGAATTCGGATACTTTCAACACCCGCGAGTAGGTCGGCTCGGCATCAGAAGAGCGAGGGCGGGCGGCGGGCGAGGGCGCGCGAGGGGGCCGCCACGAGGGCGCGCGATGGGGCCGCCGCGAGCGCGCGTCACGGTCCCACGGGCTCCACTAGTCGCTGCACCAGCACGGCCACGAACACCGCCACGAGCAGGAAGCCAGCCGCGATGAGTAGCGCGGCATGGCGAGGTGTGAGCGAGCGCGGCGGGCGCGGGCGGCGAGCGCGAGGCGCGGGGGGCGCGGCCGGCACAGTCACGCGCGCCGCGCCCGACCACGCACCCGCTAGCCCGCCGCGCACCGCGCACACGCGCACCTGGTACTCGCCGCCCGGCTCCAGCTCCTCCATCGTGAACTGCCTCTCGCTGCCCGCGTACACCTTTCAATAACACAAACGTACACAAACTTTTCATTATCTAATACACTTTAATTTGATTTACAACCTAACATGGATTTAGGTGCGACTTGACAAAAAAAAAGCAATATAAATAAAGGCAATATAAATATTTAAATAAAGTTAAAGTTTCTAAACCTAAATATACAAAAAAATATGGCAATACAAATTATACTGGATGCTATATCACTTTCAATATACAGTGTATTCTCAATAAACTTTGGCTTGAACCTCATCATAATGCAATTCTTTTCTACGAAGATGTTACGTCACGAATGACAAAAGTGGAATATCCAAAAGCTGAAAATACTGACCTGCTTGAAGTTAGTTTCTTTTCCGCGCGCGCATTGCAAGATGTACTCCGTGTCTTCGATCTCGTCCCAGGTGACGAGCGCGGAGCGCGGCGCGGGCAGCTGCACAGTGGGCAAACGTAGCGCGGGCGGTGGCGCGGCTAGCGTGCGCGCGCTCACCGCCTCCGACCACGCACCACGCCCGCCGCGCTCGTCGCTCGCACGGATCCGGAACGAGTACGCAGTTGCCTCACGCAACTTCTTCACCTTGCAGGAGCGCGCAGATCCACGGTAAACGGGTCGAAAATCGCGGGCATCCGTCGCGCGCATCTCTACGCAGTACTGAGCACCCTCACCAACGGGGTCCCACTCGAGACGTAGGTGGTTATGTGCAGCTTGCGCACACCGTAGCTGCGGGGGCGGCGGTGGGTGCGGCCGTGTGGCGATCCGGACCTCTTCCGACCAGTCGCCGAGTCCAAGCTCGTTGAACGCGGCGACACGTACTCGGTATACGGTGTCAGGATCAAGACATTCGGCGAGATACTCGGAGGTGGGACCGTCGGTATCGTGAGCGGAGTCACCGATCTCGACGCGGTAGTTGAGTACGTCTGCGCCGTGACCAGAGGGCGTCCGCCAATGCAGGTGCAGAGTCTCCGCAGTGGCTTCGTGCCGAAGCGCGGAGGGCGCGGCGGGCGGCGCGCGCGGCGTCAGCAGGTCACGTACTCCGGACCACGCTCCGCGCCCGGCAGAGTTTGCCGCGCAAACCCGGAAGAAGTAGGGTGAAAAAGGTGTCAACTTTTCGACCACACAAAACGTATCGAGCCCTCGATATACTTCCGTAAAGGACTCGTCGACGTTTGTCGAACTCATCTCGAGGCGGTAGTCGAGGATGGGCGCCCCGTTACTTTCGGGCGTCGTCCACTCTACGCGAGCAGAACGTGGGGTTTCAATGAAAATGACTGGGGCATCTGGAGCATCTGGCGGGGCAGGTGCTGTGACAAAAGAGAGCGCAGGAGACGGCGGACCAGCTCCTACTCTGTTGCAGGCGATCACCCACAGAAGGTAGTCACGACCCGGCAGCAGTTCCCGAACTATGCATTCAGTCGCCTGGCCGCAATGTGCGAGGCGGACAACACCATCGGCGTCGGACAACTCAACCCTGTACTCCGTAAGCTGGGCGCCACCGGTGCAGTCAGGCGCGCGCCATCGCACTGACGCCAGCGTTGCGCGGGGTTCGGCGATGGTCTCTGGCGCTGGGCACGAGCCCGGACACGTCGCCTCAGTCGTTAACGTCTCTGCCGGGGACCAATCACTATCACCGGCTACGTTGGCGCATCGTACCCTCGCCCGGTACTGAGTTCCTGGAAGAAGCCGGTCACAATGCGCTTCTCTTTCAGGTCCTTGGTATGCTGACCGGTAACCCTCCCCTCCATCTATCTCCAGGGTATAGATTTCGACGGTAGCACCGCCATCGTCGACAGGCGGCTCCCATCTTAGGCGAAACGCACGCGAATGTATTTTTCCACGTGGCGTAGGTCGGCCGGGAGCTCCAGGTCGCTCTGGGAGTGTCCGATAAGTGACATCGATCGACCAGGGTCCCTGACCATCCGTCGTCTCGCAGCGTAGGCGGAAACGGTAATCAGTTGCCCGCCGCAAACCTTCGCAGACGTACGTCTGATCGGGACCACTATAAACAGGCAGGAAGCCGTGGCCGCGAGTGACATCGTCCATCTGCAGCGTAAACTCTTCGTCTGCGCGGCGCTCCCAGGTGAGCGCAAGTGAGGTGGCAGTGGCCTCGTTGAGCGCCGGCGGGCCGGGCGCAGGCGGAGGCGACCCGGCGGTCCAAACGACGATCTCATCGCTCCACTCCCCGCGTCCGCATTCGTTGACGGCAGCGACGCGGAAGCGATATCGGGTTTGCGGGCGCAGATTGTTGACGGTGTGCTGACGCGTTCGTGGCTTGGTAAGCTCAACGAAGCCCTCACCAGAGTCCATCTCGAGGATATAGTGCGTGACACGTGCGCCGTTGTCGGCAGGGGCCAGCCAACGCAGCAGCAGCGAGGTGCGCGCGCGGTGCGTGACGCGCGGTGGCAGCGGCCGCTCGGGCGCGGCTGGCGGCGCACGGAACGTGGCCGCCTCGCTGGCCGCGCCGGTCAGTTCGCCAGCGCGAATTTGAAGGCATACGGAATACTCGCAGCCTGGCCGCAGATCTCTCACTCTGTTGATAGATATTGAATTTGTTTTTTTTATTTGGACATGTAAAGCATTAAGCGTTATTAACACTACGGAGACAAAGCATACTTTTATTGCATTTCATTGACATTATGTAACGTTTTACACTTTTTGAAGGAACACATTGTGTATTTATGATAGCCCATGTAATGTGAAATGTGTGCAAAATGCACTCTTCTATCTTCTTATCTTGATTTTTTTTTAATATTATTGTAATAGAAACAATACATAATGTTAAAAAAAATTGGTATATTTTTAATTGTTACCTGCAGGAGAGTGATGGACCGCTGTAGATAGCTTTGTATCGTCCGCGATCTCCCAAAAGTAGGTCGTAAGTTAAATCCACATTTGGAGGAGTAACACCCTCTGGTAGTGGAGAATTCCATTGCACTAATGCACTTGTCGGTGTCATGTCACTCACCTAGAATGTTAAACATAAAAATATAAAGAACGTGTTCTAAAAAAAAAAATTTTATATTTCTCAAAGAAATTAATATATAACAAATATTTAAACATCTAACATAAATTAAGAAAAAATTAATTTTGGGTATATTATTATTATGTTGTTATGAATGAGTCTATGTAAAATTTTAGGCAGACCTGCAGTACTGTTAACAGTTGAATATAGTTACAAAGCCCACTACCAGATTCTCGTAATAACAAAACTCGAGAAATATTGTTAACGTTTATAGACCATTCCATCATAGACAGGCTCCTAATTTGACAATAATAATTATAATTAGACATCATGTGCTCTACATGAAATTTGCTACTTCTTTCCTATAAAAATGTAATAGAAATAAAATGTATACAAACTTGCGGGGTGCGTGTTGCTGACAGCAGATCAAGTAAAGCCTGTGTGTCGCTGTCGTCATCACCCTGCACCGACGCTCCGGCAGAGGAGCCCTCGCCCTCGGACCAGGCGCCGGACGACGCGCCGCCGCTCCCGCCACCACGTCCATTCACCTCCTTGCGCGGTGAAAGCGATGGTGTGCTGGCGCCCGAATTTACCTCTGAAAACATATTTTAATTATGCAAATGTTGCAAACTGTAAATATCTAAATTATGAGAGATTGCCTGATTTAATGAGCGACTATGTTATTTTCAACGTGCTTTTATTAACTTAATTATTTTCACCCACTTTAGACACATTTGATTAAATTAAACTTGAACTAGAATAGTGTGGGGTTGTTTTGTTAGAAACAAGTTATTATAGAGTGCCACTTCTTTCTTTTGTCTCTATGTTTAAAACAGATAGCAGTATATAAAAATTATCAAATAAAAAAGTTATTATATCTCACTTATCTATTAATGAAAAATTAATTATGCACAATATCTAGCACCATATTATGAAACTTATAAGCACCTTTATTTTAAGCACCACTATGATAATATATTTAAACTATTTTAATTTAAAAACCTTACCTATACCATTATTCCGGTTATTCTGCTTTCGTTCCAATTTTTGTTTGAGCTTGGAATACTGCCGCTGAGTGCGCTCATCCTTTTGGTATACTGGTGGAGGGGAATGCTGCATATGGTGCGGTGGAACATGGTGAAAATGAGTTGGGTATCCAGCACCATAATAATGTTGTGGGCCCCCTGCACCATTTGTGGGACCCTGAAAACCAAAATATGCATTTCAATAATTTTTCGAATCAGTATACAAGTTTATATCTACCTTATGTTGTCAAAAATAGTACTTATTGATATGCACCGCAAGGAAATCTCGCTCACACTGACCTTCACAGTATCTTTGTTGGAATCTTTTATTGAATCGGGGCCGCTCATTTTTATTTCGAATATGTATAATAGCTTTTAAATCAGCCACCTTGTCAAGATTGCGCGGCCGTCACTGCCACGTACTGTGCACGTAGCGCCAACTGTTTCAGCGTGTTGTTTTGTTATCGCTCACTAACACAAATACAACGACTATAATATTATATGTCGTTGAGCCGACTGCGATCAGATTAACACAGAGTAAAAGAATATCTTACATTCGTTTGTAACGAAACAATCGATAAATTGACGGAAATTGTTTGCACAGACGGCTCGTTTACTATTACGATTATGACATAATAACTACTCCTTCAGGATTAATTTTTTGCACCTACAATTGAAGCATTGAAAAGTCATAATTTTGTTTGATTGCACAATTAATATTTATATATAATTACAATTTAGAAAATCATAGATTTAAATCAATAAAAAATATTTGCAGAGTTGCAGACGAGACACGAGACGAAACGAAACTGTTTAAGTCAAAAATAAAATGTCATTAGTCAATGTCAAGTTTTTTTTTGCATTTCGTCATCGTACAATTTAATAGACAGCCTCGAATGATATTCCTTTTGCGAATTTTCCATGTGTTTGCACACTCATATTTAAAAAGACTCTTCATAAATACATAATAAATATTATAAATTATTAACAAACAAAAATGCAACAAACTTAAGAAATAAAAGAAATTTCCTGCATTTAAAAATTAAGTCAAGATAAAATAAAAGTGCACACTAACTAAAATTAAAACGATTTACAATGAAGAGTGAATTCTCACATAGTGGTGCGGCGGTTGGTGATGCGGTGGTTGGTGATGCGGTGGCTGGTGGTGAGGCGGTTGGTGGTGCGGGGGGTGGTGCGGCGCGTGGTGCGGGTGCACCAGGTAGTGCCGCATGCCCTCATCCAGCACCTGCGGCATCAGTTGTGGCATCATCGCCGTCGATGTCACAACCGGCATGCCACCTGCATAAACAGAGATTATTCAACTTCAAATATTCAAATTCATACTTAGGTTATAATAACTTGCATATAACTTGTATATCAAATAAAGAATTTGATTTGATTTGATATTATTTTCGGAGTTTCGTAACAGACACTATCAAAATGTGATGCGCCATGTGGCCTGCCTGAGTGATGATCGTTACGGGCGGCCGACTCATGGAGTACGTTAGTTTTGGCAAATTTTAATAGTGGTGACCGTTCCGCCTCGTAAAATCCGGTTTATGAATGAGAAATATTTTGCTTATTCTACGAAACAGCCTTTGCCAGAGCTCATCCATGTAGGTAGGTAGTCCGACCGCTCGGCGGAAATGCTTCGGATATTTTTTAAGATGTTCACTATGCAATGCAATTCAACCACGAACTTGACACGAATCTGTTAAGATTTATGCCAATCACAAAGCTCTTTGTTTCGATTTGTAACCACTACTCATGCCTGCCTTCAACTCTTTTTATATCCCACAGCTGGGCACAGGTCTCTCCCCACAACCGGGGAAGGATAGAAACTCAATCACGCTGTTCCAATGCGGAATGTTGGAGATAAGGGTTAGTGACCAACCCGTGTCGGATGTTTTCAAACCGCCCAAAGGGCCTCCTAGTACTTTTAACGACTGTAATCTATCGATGGCAACCGGGACCTATACCTTTACTTTATGAACTTTTTGTAAATATGGGATAAGTAAGTAAGTACCTATTGCTGTGATTTATCGTAGGTGGGTGAAAAGTTTACCGTAGTCAGTGTGCACAGCGCACATGTGCGCATGTTGCGGGTGCTGTTGCGGATGTGGTGGGCACATCTCCTGGGGCACAAAGGACGGGTAGTACTCGCCATAGTAGCCCTCGGGGCCACCTCCGCTCCCGCCCCCTCCCTCGGCCACGCCCACGCCCACCATCGCGATCTCTAGCAGCGCATCGCACGCCGCCCGCGACGCATCCGTTGCGTCCACGCACCCGCTACACAACTCTCAGTCTGTAACAAAGAACATTTTTTTTGTTGTAATATTTTTTTAAGTTCAATACAAAAAGTAGTCCGTAGCAATAAAATAAAACAAAGGATTTTCCAAAATACAATTTTAACTAGAAAAATAACACGGATCTTCTATGAAGGACGTCAAATCGATATTACGAGTGTATCCGTGTGAGCCAATCGTGACCATATTTGCCTTTTAAATCGAGTGGTGCGGCGGCGCCTCACGAGTTATGTGGATGAGCCCGAAATATATGTCAGTGATTGTAGCTATCCACCTTGGAATGAAACTCATACTATACCTACCTAGTACAAAAGCAATCACCTACATTTTTATGATTCAACTGAACTCTTACCCTTTGTCGCGAGACATCGCGACACGTCGAAACGCGTTACGCGTCTTAACGCGCCCTCAATTATTGCAAAATCGAAGAGGACTTGGAAGACCTCTCTTCTGTCATTGATCTTCGACAATATTTGTTTTTGACACGATCATTTTTATAGATACTTATATTATATAGATTCTTCAATAGCTATGTATCTTTATTTGGAGTTTACATATTGGGAACGGCTGTTAATCAGTCTGCGTGTGAAGTATCGCATTCGCATTATTTTGCTTATAATATGAGTCACATCGCTCATCTAGGGCAACGGTTTAGCGTTAAAGCAATAAAGCAGACATAGCATGAGGATGAGAAGTTTCCTCTGAGTAGAGGTCGCACATATTTGAAGACAAAAATGTAAATATAGACTAACATTTTCTTATTTTAACACATTAAAATTCTGTTCTTGAAACTTAATTTGGAAACCAAAAAAATCTCTCGGATATCAATGAATACTTTGATATTAAAATTAAACCAGTAGTAAAATGTATCCAATAATAGATCTACAAAAGTTTCTTTCGGCCCTGATATTTACCGTCAATGGCTTATTTATGTGTGAAATGAAACCACCATTTAGTAACGGATTTCCTTTTGTAGAGAAGTAATAATACACGTAATTGAGCACCTACATCATCAAGGTTCCAAAATGAAATAATATTAGATAATAATTATCTTTCGATGTCTTATTTATTTCGCTATAAGAAAAAAATTGGTGGGGTGGCCGGCGAGCTCACACAGATTTTTACCTCACTTACATTATAGGTATCTATTTACTTTCATTTTCATTTTATTGTGTTCCGAAATTTCGATATCGAATATCTAGTGTGGTACAGCTACCACGCCACGTCAGTGCTATGTAGCGCGACGAGAAAAAGTATAGTAAGTATAGTGAGTAGGTATAGTAAATATAGTAAGTATAGTAAAGTATAGTGAGAGTATAGAGTACTTATACGAACAACAAACTATTCATCTTTATTTAAGTAGAATAGATAAATAAATAAGTACTTCTTAGATATGAAGGCATATTTGAATTATTTGAAAAGTTTTATACACGGACTAGAAAAATAGATCTTGAACTATTCAAAACAGAATAATGCACAATAACGTAGCGCGTTACAACATAAATACTACATACATTTCAAGAAGATTGTCAGGACGATCATTCATTGGTGCGGTCGATCGTGTTCAATTGAATAAATGAGGAGCTGCGCCGCGGAGATCCTACGACCGTCCTTTACGAGTAGACTGTCGTCGTTGTTATGTAAATAAAGTCGTGGCCCATCTCCTGGTCCAGAATGGTCATGGCCGGTTCTATAGACTACTATCTACTTGTACTAAAAGAGTACTGGAGGTTTACTGAAATACAATGTTACTTTGCAATTCGCATAGGTACTATCAAAATCTCTTGGAATATCAATCGTCACATCGTCAAACTTTATGAAGTTATGATTGCGTACCTTTTGTGCTATATTCAGATTTGAAAAACATTAAATAAAAACACGATCTACCTAAGTAAAAATGTAGATAGCATAAAATGAAGACCAGAAAAAACTGATAAAAGAATATTAAATCGATGCGTCTCCATTCGTACATTAAACAGATACCTACATTAAATTACATAAACCGGAATGAATATTTATTATGAAGGTGACTTTTATAAGAGTGGAAATTTTTAAAGGTCTTGGTTTCACAGTATTTAAACGAAAACTTACAGACCTAGTTTAGCCTTTAAGTAATTAAGTAGGTACGTAATTCTATATCACTGTCTACACTCTACACGGTCGTCATTCATAATTTAAAGCTACAGGTAAAACTAATCCCTCTGACTGTTGAATAACTTATTATTTTGAAGTATTTATTTTTTCGGCAAGCAATCAACCAACGCCTACCTTCTAACATTATTAGAAATTAGAACGAAATTTAAAGACATTAATCTTAGCATTAATTCGTGATCGAAAAGCTCAATGATTATTAAAACGCAAAAAAGCAATAGCGGGGTCTTTGTCTTTATTGGATACCTGTAAAAGTAACAAAACAATAAAAATCGATCAAGAAGTCGAACAGCCCGATCTATTGATTTTCTGTTAGGCTCAAACAATTTAGCGGGTATATTTTTATGATATTCGTATCGGCGTGGGCCGATATAATTGAAATGAAACGCGTAGGCACGAATCTTGCTGCTGACGCACGTACATACTATACTCCATTGGAAACAGCCAACCGCAAATGTGTGCACTCCGCAAAGATTCAGCTTAGAAATTATTATTTTCCTGTTACTAAGTTAAGACTTGTTTTGGTAAAAGTTGTTTTATTTATATTTGACTTTACTAGGAATGTGACGTCACTACTTATTCACATACATATTTGCTCAGAGATTATTAAATATTGACGTTGTTATTCATAATGTCTAATTTGGTAGAAACATAGTTGTTTTACAAAAATGTATTTACCAAAGGTGTGTTACTTTACTACGTATTTAGTTCAATGAAACCTGTTTTGCACTTCTAGCTGTACCTAAATCATCTAGTCACAAAAGTGAATGCTCGTTAGTCATAAAATTGCATTGTGTTGCAAATTTTTCAAACATTTTATTAATTGACAGAATAGCGGAGTTACCTACTTTAACCTTCTGTTATATAATTTATTTGATATTTTAAATTAATACCAACTGTAACTAACAGAAATAAAATATGCTTAATGTATGTACTGACTGAAATTATAGGTACTTATTTTTTAGCGAACGCCTTCTTTTGTTAGTACGGGAATCCCATACGTCGCGCTGACGCATTCTGCTGCAGAAGGAAGCAACGATATTGCGCGTTTCCTTGAAGCGTTCCAAGATGTTAGATCGATTATATCCTCCCAAAGTTGATATTATCGTCATTGCGGCTTAGTTATTTTAAGCTTAGTGCCGCAACTCAATAAAATCGATGCGACGGCGCACAGTAGATTGCACCAAAAATAGGATTGATAAGTTAAATCAACTGAAGGGGCAAGAGAGTGAAATAAAAAAATACTCGTAGTAGGTATTAAAAAATCGCAAGTGAAATGAAGAACATTTTTTATGATCATACAGTAGTCAGTGGTAGGAATTATGGAGACTAATCTAAGTCGTGATTCCGTCTATGTGTTTAACGGATATCTGCATGCATCACAACACTCGCACTGACCGGCGTGCTGCGAGCAGCAGACGGGAACCTCACATCAGCCGTCGGTTCACGTATTGTAATTTATTTGTCGCGTCCTTCAACCCACATAGTCACATACATCCTCTACATACCTATTGTAATAGAGTATAATGTAACAAAGTTTCCGACGTGATTTACTTACATGAATTAGGCGTTAAGTACCGAATTTCAAGTGAACTCGAAAACACAATTGCAGTGAGGTCACAATAAGAAAAGAAAAATACATTACTTCTGGTAAACATACAAAGCCCTAAGTACATGTACATTATAATTTATAAAGGAAATAAAATGTTTCTGATGTAGATGGCGATCCAGCAGGTTGTTTTGTTAACGGATTGGGTGTAGAAAAGAATGAATGCCGGGTTATTGGAGTCTCGCTAGGAGCTCCTACCTGTTGAATTATCGTCGTTAACAGTTAAGTACATTTTTTAAGAAGATTGTGAGCACAAAGATTTATTCGTCGACCCGTGTGGTGTAGTGGTTCCCACACC
>DWQL01000748.1:0-13623 GCA_018231265.1 Noctuana haematospila | reverse complement strand
TTCTGTTCTCGGTCTGGGTGTTTGTGTATTTGTCTTTGTATGTGTCCATGGCACCCACGACACAGGGAATCCTAGTGGGGGCTGTGAGTGTGAAGCGTTATTATTATTATTATTACATTATTATGATGACGAACATTACTTTTTAATGCTCATTATATCATAGTGTCTTAAATTTAAAAAATCCTATATATATATATATATCGGACCGTTTCAATTATTCTGCTACTTGGATGTCATTTAAAATCCAGTCAGGATTAAATATAAGATTAAATTAGGTTATTTTAATCTAAAATAACCTGATTCCGCTACACTCTCGAGGCGAAGGATGGCATCAATCCATAATACTATTTATCGTAATCTTTAATTATTTTAAATTGTTCTACTTACTTACCTACTTTAATTACTTCACTAAGAGTTTTGCATTTTCTACAGAAATCCCCATGCCATCAACGTCGCCAAAAGCTACTGAGATGAAAAGCAATGCGAATAAAGAAAGTAAGTGGACTTTAAATAGCTCTTCATTACTATCGTTAGATTTGGTGCGTCCAGCCTAATCAGTAATAACAGGTATTACTGTTTATGAGGTTATTTACGGCAATATTTACGACTTTTTTGAAACATAACTAATTAGATCGACGTTTTCACTGTATTTTATTTATTTTCGTTTACATTCATTCACTTTAAAAACATTCGATTTATTGTTCCCGGACTCAATTCATTTATTACTCGGAGATAATAGTTATCCCGTTTCTTTGTCTGAAAATGCATTAAACCCTGCACTTCATAATAAAAGGTAAATATGATAAAACATGCGAGCATACGCTCTCGTAACCGAGGTTAAATGAAAAAAACCTTTTGCGAACATAACGAAAGTATTGTAACAAATGAATCCGCTTTAATAAATAATCTGCTACGGTTCTCTTAAAAGTAATTACTTGAAATGACTGAGTGGATGGTTGCTGTTATCATCTGGAAGCTGGAAACAAGAACAGCACAATTTGCCCGTTAGAAATGTGGCGAGATGAAAGATACATTATTTTTGAATAGTTCATTACGTTAGTTCAAGTTAAAAGCTTTAGATGTGCTTCTGATGTGTGGGACTGGGTTAAGCCCGCGAATTAGTCTGCTTGTTACTTAGAAATTAGACTGCGGTGGTTGGTAAGATTTTAATAACTTAACGATTAACTTAATGAATAACGTAAATAATTTTATTCAACTTAGAAAATACGTTTCTTGAGTTTGTTGGTTGAATAAATTGCGACGTGTTGAGTAAATAATTAATTATTATTTATTGTAGAAATTAATAAAACGCAGCGTATTTTAGGTTTAGTGCCAAGAACAACCTTACTTGGCCTACTCGGTGACGCCAATAACAAAGGCTTTTATATTGTTTTGTTTTTTAATGGTGTTTTCGTTATTTGTCAAATAATAATTAGGACTCATTAGTATCGATTTTGTATTTATTGCAATAGTATCACGGATTCATGCAACATTGTTGATTTTATTCTCTAAGTTATCTTCTGCTATAAATTACGTAGAATCAAATAGTGTAGCGAATCTATGTAGTGCTGAATAGTGTTGTTCACTATTTTCCGCATCCGTGAAAATTAGTGAGCAACATAACGCGTGTTATATCGACCTGTGCCCGGACCTTCAATAATGCTCCAGGCTTTTCCCGGTTGTGGGGAGAGACCCGTGCCTAGCAGTGGGACATAAAAAGGGTTGACGGCATTGGCCTGTGCAGTCTGTGTAAACAACAAACTTTGTATGTGTCATGTTCATATTAGTGCAATCATGTTTAACATCTCTGCCTGTATAGCTAATCCATGCCATCTCGCATTACTGTCACCGCATGAACTAACCCGCGTGGCGTTGCAGGCGTGCGGCGCACGAACACGAGCCGCGCGGTTGTGCGCGACGCGGGCACGGAGCGGCCGAGCGTGGTGCGCGCGCAGCTGGACCGCGCACCCGAGCGGGACGCGCATCACGTGTACCGCGCGCCGCACCCGCACCACGCCTCAGGTACGCTCCAACTCTTTTGTTTTCCCTCATTCTTGTTTGCTTATTAACCATTGTTTTGTTTGCTTTTTAAGATACAGCAACAATAGACCGAAAGTAAAGAGCTCGGCGAATTAGTCATGTCTCCTCCGATACCCGGCTAGCCGCTCTAGGTGTAGCTCTAGGTGTAGCCGGCGACAGAGCTGATCGGCGGATCCGCGCGCGACAGAGGCAGCGCCAAAGTTAAATCTTGGTGTTACAACAGGCAATTTCGCTATAGTTCCGCGCGCCATACAAACGACAACATGTGCGAATCGTTCCGCGGTTTCGCTGCTACAGTTCCGCGGCAGAGATAATATGCTACTCGTATCACCATAAAAGCCCATACCGGCGGCGTATTTCGAAAATAACAACATTTACGATAACGATTTTACAAGCGATTTACGATTGTTGACAAATTCATTAAAATTTTAAATATATGTGTTTAAGTAACCAACGAAATAAATCGCAGATTGGGCGTAAATCTAATAATACTTTATATAATTTAATAATTTCACTTGAGGCATTTTTTTGGTACATTTAATGAAGGCATTACCTCTGTATATTATCAATTCCCATCACAGCGAGCCTATAATATTTTGTATTGTTTTTGTAAGACTGAATATTTATGGTGCATTCACTCGTTTTTAAAGCAATACTTTCAACTTGATGCGACTTAGGAGCGACGTAAGGGGTTTACTCGGTTCTTTGTATTCTTTGTAACAATATTCTGCATTATTAAGAACGTCTCTCCCTCGCAGTAAAAAATAAATGCGCTCGAAGAAGTCACGGTGAAATGGGTTGAATAGCGCGCGCATACCGCTGGATATGACCTTTCATTTAATACTTTTCCACGTCCAACTAAACAGATTCAACCTTGTGTTTTAATGATCCTGCTAGATTATAACTTCCCCGAGTGTATTCAGTCGGAATTGATGATCTGTTTGAGATCATTCTGAATTTACATGTAGCGGTTTTCCTGGAAGTTCCACGGAAACTAGGCGTGTGGTTTGAGACGGCGGGGGCCGCCTCACCTACCGCCAAATATAGATTAAACATTCAACGACTTCGCATATACACTTAACCCTCATAAATATTCAGTGCAGACCTCATACAATCAATTCTTGCAGCACCCGAGTTCAAGGAAAAAGTGTTTGAACAGCCTAATAATATGATATCAAATAGAGAAAGGTTTGAATAAAATATAAGAGGGGAGCTATAGGACGGGGAATTAACTGAACTGATTTTTATTTGCTGTTATTACGGAACATTATACGGGTATGACAATAAAATGGAACTGTTTATGCGTCTTTTTCGTGTACTGGTAAACGGAAAAATGAGAACTTTTATTTCGGACCTAGGTGAACACATACCTACTTCATGCAAATTTGCAAATTAAAAACTTATATGGTTTTCTCATGGACGCCGCTGTCAGAACTGGACCAAATTGAAATGAGACCAAACGAAAAGCACCAGCTTTCAAATAACAAAAGAATCATCAAAATACGTTCACCCAGTCGACAGTTATGAGATGACAAACATAAATAAAATACAGTCGAATTGAGACCCTGCTCCTTTTTTGAAGTCGGTTCAAAATACAATTTTAATCTCAAAATAAACTTAATGTGAATATGCTAACAATTACTTCAAATGTTTCACTTTCAGTTTTATCCTGATAAGTTAACAATTAATTACCAACTGTTGACGTTCGGGTGATAACTTAAATAAAATTGGCTTGCGATTGGCTCGTGTATAACGTAGGTTTAGAAGAATTAATAACAACAAACAAATTAGAAAGTACCTCAATAAAGATAACTAACTCCGGTGTAGGCTGTAGCAGAGGTCTTTAGTGTGGGTCGAGAAGAGAAGATTCAATATAAAAACAATTTAAGCGAATTCGAAATAAAAACCGTAACCCATTCAGAGTTTTATTGCCTTGTACGGTCGCGTTTGCGGGCTCGGAATAGGCAATTGCGAGTCAAAGAAGCGTTCAAGTGGTAATGATAAGAAAATAAAATACTAATACTGCATTTCTTCCCGCATCCATTTAATACTTTTTTGCGCTATCACTTAAATTACTCTTTGTTACGAGTTTTGTTTGTACCTTGTTTATAAACTTACAGTGCTTTGCTATTGTTTCGAAATACATCCTTCGAATTTTAATATTTGTTTGGGAAAAAAATGTATGTATGTGTTATGGTGTGGTAAAGTTGCCGTTGGTAGACAATTACTAATTTCGGAAAATTTCTGTAGTTCAAATAGTATTTCGTATGGTGTTCGTACTTCTAAATCTATACCAAACTTTCCGTGTGTAGAGAAAAAAAAATGTTGTACCGATTGATGAGGTTTAATATTTTTTTTCAAACAAAAATATTTTTTAATAAAAATTTCTAAAATTAGGTTGCCATAAAATCAATCAAACAGAAACGCTTAAATGAAAACTACCTATTACTTATTATTTTAATTACATTAAGACCATCAAATATTGCTTTGCTGATAATGTAAAGCTGTAGTTTGTCAACTTCAAACGATATAAAGTTAGGCAATATTTTATTTACTGTAACACAATAATATCGGAAAAGGTAGCGTGAGCCATTGTTAACGTTTATCTCTCGTGAACATCAACAAGTTTGTCGATACTTAACTGTTATTTTTATTTTTACATACCTAGAATTTATATTTGTTTGTTTAACATTTTACATTACATATTTTCAACAATGTTACATATTACGCAATTGTTTAGGCTAATATTATTATAGAAAACATACGTGAAATCCCAGAAAATGTAAAAGTGCATTTTCTCCGTGGTTTCCTTTACAATTTAGCTTTAATTTAACATCCTGTGCAACGCTTGTGCTATTATACTCGTAATTATTTCTTTTGATGTTTCTTTGTTGCTTTCATTTCTCGCTTTGTGCATCGTTGTTTAAATTCGCTTTTATGTCTAAAAGTCTTTTATTACTTCTTCTTACAGCTTATTGATATAATTACTTTGTACGCATATGTTCAGTGAAAGTGATTAATTTGATGCTATCTAGCCATAAATTATAATTTTTATTCTAAACAACGCCCTCATAAAGACAGCCGTTCTATCATGAACATTTATTTTATTTATTTGTCTGTTTTATTCTCCTGAACCGAGTACCGAGTATCGGAACATAATTCTCTGTCAGTAAACCTTTGGCCAGTTAAATATCAATGAAGGCGGTACCGATAACAATTTAATTGTATGTTGTCTGTCTATGTAATAACTTTAAAATTTACTAACATGTAATTTTTATTGTTCTAGGAACAAGAAGCCTTCATTGCTGGCGGGAATCTGTCCTGGCTTTGGTGGTTCTAATGCAAATTGACTTTGTATCTGATTTTTTTGTATGTTTTTAGATAAATGAAATGACTGTTATTAAAATGTTGTTCTCATAAGATGACATTTGCACCGTCGTCTCTTGTCTGATGTCAGGTAATTTAATTTTTCTGTAAACTTCAATAGAGTTCTGTTAGTAAAAGAATTTTCAATTTAATAATGATTCAAATTTAAATGATTGAAAATTGAAGAAAAAGAATTTGAATGGTGCGTGAGCCAGTTCATAACAATTTTAATTTTAACGTTCATTGACCTTTTTCCATTACAAAAGTTTAATCGTCGTTTAAATAATTGTAAGTCGTTGAAATTTTCTTTACTGTGATATATGTTTTGTTTATTAAATTTAGAAGTTTTCAATCTATGTAAGTCTTATTTCCAACTGTCAGTGTTTTTAAATGTGACATATCATTCCAATGATCTTTCGTCATATCCATTGCGTGAGAATTTATATTTATATGGTCTGTACCTTCCAGTGATTTAAATTATGAATAGTGTAAGCGATTACCTTTAGTCGAAACTGCTTCAAGTTTTAATGTGACATTTTCCCTCGTCTTGAATAATGTTTGTGACGTATTATTGTAATTGTGAATTTACATGCTTCGCCCACATATCTTCTAAGATCTTTATTACATGTTTATGCTGGCAGTCAATTCATTGAATAAGTTTCTCCATATTATCAGCAAACAAAAGTGTTTCAAATAATTTGAGCGAACTTAAAAAACATACAGAGTAATGATTTATGGAAATAATTTAAAAATCTGTAATAGGGTCTATTGGCTGCCGATGTTAGAATTAACATTAATTTCAAAATTTTGTTTATAAAGGATTTATATTTAACTTATGGTTCCTTTGAGGAAAAAAATTCCGGTCTTCTCTTACTACATAATAATATGCGATGTGTGGCCCTGACCTAGTCTAGAAAAAACAGTGTGCTGTTGGGGAGGTTCAGCTATTATTTTATGATTACTTTTATACTTATTAAAAAATAAAAATAAGAAATTCGTGAAAAAAATTCATACAGTAGACGAAACCAACCGTATTATTATCGTTTCAATGTATTGGATTTTAACATTACTTGGAATTGAGTAATAAATTGACGGACGCTTCATATAACATTTGTAGTTTCTTTTCTTCGGTAATTAAATTGGCTAAATTGTTATAATATAATTTAATCTATCTTAGTTATCCTATATTAAATCCTACTTTTTAATTATGTATAAGATTCAATTACTGTTTCATTTTGTTCTTCTCTATATATGAATATAATTAAGTATAATTTTCTTAAGATTCTCCAACAATCAGGTATGCAAATATATTCAGTGTGGTGCCATGCTTTGCAACTATTACTCCTTTGGAATGTGCCAAATACTTTACTAAATATTTCCAATTTAATTAAAAATTGTATACTTCGTTTAGTGAATATTTTAAATTGTTATCCTGTTTTCAATCTTTTGATATATAGATAACAGATTATTGAAATAGTGTTATTATTTTATTATTATTACGGATAAAAAATATTATATAATATGATTGTATAGATTTGAAAGAAGATTATGAGAACAAACTTATTACATTTAGAACATTTTAGAGTAAATACTAATCGGGCTTGCTCTACACGCTTGTTGAAAATGTAAATATTATTATATAAAATTAATGCACAAAACATACATTTTAATTAATATTATAAAATTATTGATATCATTTGTTACCCTAACATAGTTGTATTAATGTATAAAAATGCCGTATCTTTTATTTTAAATAAGAGGTATATCACTAGGCTACGTTTATTAATATATTTATTGTACAGATTATTGTGCGATTTTGAGGATGTAAATAAAATAAATTAAAAAAAAAACATTAAATAAATTAGTATAAAAATATTCTGATTTTGTTTTGTGTCCTTAAATGAAAATTACTGAAACAAATGAAGAAAACGTACGAGTTTGAAATAATGAAGCTGTTTAGCAAAAACTGGTCATGCCTGCCTGCAAACCTTTTTAATGGTACACAGCTGCCCACGGATCTTTCCCCATAACCTTGGAACGCCTGGAGCACACTTCACCACGCTGCTCCAATGTGGTTGGTGGAGATATAGTGCCCAACCCGTGTCGGATGTTTTCAAACTACAACCCTAAACCCTAAACTTAAATCCCTAACCCTACCGCAACTTTAAAAAACTGAACTTTAATACTAGGTTTAATGACTTATCTATCGATAAATATCTATCAATATCTATCGATATTGTTCCCCGATCCTCAATACCACAAAAGACATGCTTTAAATAAAAAAAAACAATTTGCTCTTAGGTTTGAGGTTGTTGAATGTTGGTATTTCCTCTTAAGCGAATTGTATCTGTTTCAACATTTGTTAACAATTTACTTCCTAGCACCTCAAACGTTGTTACCGACTTCGCGACAGTAAACAGTTACTCGTATTGTAACAAACTGATTACTCAGCTTGTGTAATCTTAAAAACATCTTGAGGTTGAACGCCTAGGGATGTGAAATGTAAGATATATGCAAATTACTCGTTTCCAAATAGGTACAAATGTTTCTGTGTAAGCTGAATGCGTCGCGAAGTGAATTAGAGCATGAAACCTTTTGCACACTCTTCCTATTTATACGACTTACTACTCTATCTTCCATCTCAGCTTGCTGTTTACTTGACAAACAGTTTTCCGAATAACATTTACGAAACAGAAGATTATCATATCTATGAGTTACTTCATTAGGGTTTTCTTTTATATTCAACTAGCGACCCGCGCCGGCTTCGCACGGGTGCAATGCTGATACTAAATACACTACAGCAAAACTGTGAACGTTTATACATATTAACCTTCCTCATCAATCACTCTATCTATTAAAGAAAACCGCATTAAAATCCGTTACGTAGTTTTACAGATTTAAGCATACATTTGATGCATAGATAGTGATGATTCAATTTAAAGCATCATCGCTCCCTCATCGACAAGTATTTTGGCCATATTACCGTCCATCTCTCACGGCCATCTCTCTCTTAAGGCCATGGTCCACTACGCTGCCACTGCCTAATTTACGGGTTGGTGAACTTCACAAGTCTTGAGAACTTTTATGGAGAACTCTCAGTCATGCCGATTTTGTCACAATATATGAAAACGCACATAACTTAGAAAAGTCATTGGTGTAATCGACCCGATTACAATCCGGTCCTCTTGATAAGCTGTTTAACGGTTATCTAAGCAAATCTTATTAGTTACCTTTGTCGTAGTCTCAACGAGACTATACCTTGTGAGAGAATATTTGGATTCAGCAATTACTGGTGAATGACACGGTTTAACAGCTTGTCAATTAACCAGTAAATCAAAATTCAATAAATCCACAAAAATCTCTGCTGGCTCCCGCCCAAAATGTTGGCTTATGGAGCAATTGGGCGAGATTAACTTACAAAATAATTTAAACTGAATGTCTGTCTAATATCTTCCAATTTACATGAACTTAGTTATAAAGATTATTTAAACCAAATAAAACCAGTTTAGTATCCAGTAACTTTCTAACGATAGATCGAAGTATATATAAAAAAATAACGCTTCACACTCACAGTGCCACTTGGATTCCGTGTCGTGGGATCCTGAACGCATACGAAGACAATTACATAAATACACAGAACGAAAACAGAAATCTAAATTGTTTAATTAAATTAAAGTAATTTGTTTGTAAAGTACAGTTAGGTTGGTCTGGTTTTTGTTGGGGACTACCATTAACAGGACTGACAATCAATGTTACAAGTTTCTTGTAACGAGACAGAGTGATGTCCTTCGTAAATAAATAAGTTTCATTAATTTCTAACTTGTTATGTAATTGTAATCTTTTATTTCTCTTTATTTTGTACATAATTTTTTTTGCCTTTTTTTGTTTTTATTTACGAATAAAATATCTGCTTCGTCGGAAATCGAACCCTTGGAATGACGGACCGTTATGGTAACTCTTTGGTTACCATGCTACCACATGAATCATCAAACGTGAATAAAATATGAATTCAATGAAGTGACGACATCGTAGTCGCATACGACTGAAACCAACTAACTTCAATGCTTGCAATTTCACCAGTGAATTCACCAGTAAATCAAAATTCAATGAATACGAAAAATCTTGGCTGGCTCTCTTCCAAACGCTACCGAAGTAGCCGATAAACGGAGCAAATAATTAAAAGTAGATTCCGGTGAACAATCTTATCGGCCCGCTCGCATTGATGGACGTTATCGCTGAATCGATGGCTCTCTTTAATTGATTCCCCACTTCGAAGATCTACAAGCTCCTTTGTCTTTTTCTCATCGGAATTCAGTGCGAGTAGCAGGCGCTAACGAATTTTTCTAAAAAGAATACGGCTTGGTTGGAATTCTGCCCTGAATGGAGGTCGCGAGTATAATTATTTATTGAGGTTACGGCTTGTGATAAATGGTCGAGTTTCAAATACTGTTCCAAAAACTTCAAAAAAAAAAGGTTTTGAGTATGGGTTTTACTTCTCTGTGTCAACCTGTGGATGTTGTGAGGTTAATATTGATTTTGGATTATAAGAAAAATTTGTAGTTATACCATGAAATCATAAAAATGAAATATTCTTACAAAACTCACTAAAACGACCCATGATTATTATAATATCCAGTGGTGAAACTAGATCTTGAAGAAGAATTCGAAGAAATTCTTATCCAAAATCGGTGCCATTTTGTAGCCAGGGCTATTTTAATTACCATGACCGTAATTATAGTTAGGTACTATGTCCGCAATAATTGTGTTTCTTAGAAATAATTTAGCATAAAGATGTTGTAAATAAAACTTACAAACGAAATAAAATTAATCTAAAGCAACTTTTTAAACTCTGGCATGATAAACTTGGCAGAACTTTATCGATATTAATTTACTCAGTTCAATAAAATAAAGATTCAAGTAAATAAAATAACTTAATTATTAGGCTGGTATGTACCTAAGTATTATAAAATAAGTGCAAAATTAAAGGCAAATGGAATGGATTTAATGAACAAGCCGTGAATATGCAATTTGTAAACAACGGAACTGCAGTTGGTACCAATTAATTTGTCTTGTTAACTAAGGCTCTGCTGAGTTAACTGATTCATTAAATAAATATTTTTTATACATTTAACTTGAACTTCTTTTGTTTTCCAAAACTTACAGTTTTAACCATTTTCTTCTTAAAGAAAGTTCAATTTATTTCGTGTCAAATGGTTATTGATGGATTAGAACCATAATTAAAGGATACCATTTGTAGCAAATCAGAAAATATTTAAATGATTATTAATACAATACGAGGAATACCTAAGATCCAGTTTATCTATTACTACCATCATGCAAAGACACTTACACACAGCCCCGCAGGATTCAAATTCAGGACCCTTCGAATGACCGGCGTGGTAACCACTGAACAAACACAGACCGGTGTAAAAGATTTAAGGTTTCTAAATTCTATCAAATTTAAATTTTTCCTCCCGGCCTACCTTAGCCAAAAGGGCGGCTAAAGCCGATCTATCGTATTATTAAACGTTCATTCAGTGTACGTACATACATAATTATACCTTATAATGAATAAAAAAAATTTGATTTGATTTTGATTCGTTTAGCATTTAAAAAGTCCATCTATCCATCCATCAGCTTTTGGAGGTCCACTGTTGGACATAGGCATCCACTAAGTGGCGCCACTCCGCGCGGTCCTGTATAGAAAGTATTTAAAAAGTAATGAGCATTATTATTTTAATTGAGATCTTGAGTTATCTAAACATGCCATGTCTATTGTATATCTTACACAAACCCTAGTTTATTACTATAAATGACTCTATTTACTGAAGTCATTGATGAACTACGAGTATTTGCGAGTCCCGCGGCCTGCAGCGGTTTGTCTCAATTAAACTTGTTCTCGCCAAATTGGTGCCAAAGCCATAGTGAATTTAACAAAATTTCAATTAATAGGAAGTGGTTTTTTTTTCTGGCGAATATTTTGGCTACCACAGTGATGCACCGAAATTATTATTGGTTCCATTGTTAATCGTTTAGCTTTGGTAATTTATTGTTTTTCAACCGACTGCAAATAAAGAAGGTTATCAATTTTACTACTCAACATCAGGTGGCCATATAATAATTGATGGTTTTTTTTGTATAAGGTATTTTGTATAAGTATAAGATGACAAATGTACAGGATGTTACATCTTTAGCAATATTGTTTAAATAATGTAATTGTTGCTTCTCGTATAGGTATATTTCAAAATAACTTACTACTTAAGAATGTCACTAACTCAACTAACAAAGTTTATTTTTAATAGCGTTAGGAGTACAAAATGTCTTTGAGTAACCGAGCAACGTCAAAGCGTAAAGTTAAGCGAAGAGTAACTAAAACATTCTTAGCTTATTATAACAAAAGTCTAACTCAAAACCCGCACTTCAGAAAACTACCATGAAACGTCCCGCCGTATAAAACTGGAGTTTCTTCAGAATGGTCACTTGAAATGTCTAAATGAAGAAAATCCTCTTAAAAATCCTCTACCCTTTGCGCAGAACTTAACTAAAGAGCATTGGACGGATTGTTCAATGTGTGCTCTAGCGGCCGGGAATAAAGTTGATTGTGGGCTTAAGAAATATTCTAGCTCGAACCCCGCTACTGCATATTCAACCTTACCAAAAAACGTTAGAGTACAAATTAGGTTGCATTCTGATGTGGGAGGTTTCTAGAAAAGGCATACAGCTCCGCCTGGCCTGTCTACAGTTGTAAAATTTCACGCACGGTTTCGCCATCCCTGAGATGGGATTCGGGATGAAGGGGTAGCATCATATGTTTTCCGTGAAATATTTTTATTACGGATCCTGTTTTTGATTTAGAATATGTAGATGGAGAAATAATATTATGATTGGCTATGTAAAGGAAATGAGGGGTTTTCGAAAAGTGTTATGGATTGATAGTAATAAAAAAAAATTGATTCTCAAGATTAAATTACATCGTCTGCGAAAGTAAGTAGGTAGTATCAAATATTTTGGCATAGCAAAATTGGTAACATTAAAATTTAAGGCTTACACGGTTTTCTCATGGATGCCACTGTCAGAACTGGACAAAATTTATATGGGACCAAACGCACCAGCTTTCAAATAAAAAATTATTTTCAAAATTCACCCGTTTACCCAGTCGAAAGTTATGACGTAACAAACATAAAAAAAATACCGTCGAATTGAGAACCTACTCTTTTTTTAAAGTCGGTTGAAAATATTCCAGTTCTACCTCAATTAAGTGTCTATTATTAAAGATATATCTACAACAAGTAAGATCAGTCGAGTACTAAAATAAAATTAAACAACATTGATTGATATCCAAGCACATATTTAGATAGCCGTTGAATAGGTTACTGGGAATTAAATTAATTTATAATTGTTGGCACAATTAGGCATATTTAGGAAATGGTGATTTGTGGTCGAGTGCTCGCGGCGTTGCCACATTGAACCAAAATTTAAATTTGGCACCGAAATTCAAATTTGGCATTAGGTTATAGTGTGTACTTTACGGCACGCTTGATTGTTTTAGAACAACATTCATAATTAATCGTGGCGGAAGCGCAGTTCGAAAAGGTGGTTTCAAAATTATAATATTCGAAATTGTCACGTTATGGCACTGGAATGATATTGATGCAGGCAATTAGCTGATCAATATCAGAGAGAAACTACCATATATATAGCTTCACATGATAATATGTAATAGTAAATTACTCTTTGTTAATGACTAAAGGGATGTCATGGACTGTAAGCATTTAGGAGTATTATACGGATATTTTCTTTTATTACAGTTACTTATATAAGAATAACTCCTATCTCCAGCGAGAAATGAAAGATGAAATAAAAAAAGAATAAACTAAAACTATAACCATCTCTAATGAAGCTGCAAAGCAGTTAAGTGGAAATTTTAGCAACGTTTGAGAAAGTATTTAAAAGTTAGTCCGCTAGTCAGCCCGGCGATAACTCTGCGACGGACGCAGTTTACTTGTAGCTTCACTGGATTTTTATTTAGTAACCTGACATACTTTGAGAATATTTTACAAAATAAGATAAAATTAGTTAGGCTAGGTGGTAAATAGGCATTATTGACGACCCGTGTGTTGCAGTGGTTACCACGCCAGTCCACCATTCGAAGGGCCCCGGGTTCGATTACCGGCGGTGCAGAAATTTAAATGATGAATTTATATTTCTGTTCTCGGT
>DWQL01000747.1:0-13624 GCA_018231265.1 Noctuana haematospila | reverse complement strand
GGTTGGCCACTAACCCGTATCTCCACCAATCCGCATTGGAGCAGCGTGGTGGAGTATGCTCCAGGCCTCCCTCGGTTATGGGGAGAGACCCGTGTCCCAGCAGTGGGACATAAAAAAGGGTTGAAGGCAATAGATTATTTATTATGTATGAACATCTGCACTTCCGTTAATAGTATATTGGCGTACCGAATTGATATTCATTTTAAGAGTACATCTCTGTTAGCAATGGGGTACGGGGCAGCTGTACGGGCACCCGGTGAGCCTGGCGGGCATGGCGGGCGTGCGGTCGCCGCCGCTCGAGTCGCCCGCGGCGCTGCGCGTGCTGTCGCCGCCCATGCAGGGGCAACCGCACCACATGCAGGTAGCTGTTACTTCTTTAAGCATTTTACAGACTGTCCATTGTATTCTTAGAATGCTTACACAGCAGTCTCTTCGTACGTGGCTGAACTACTACATATGTAGATGGCGTACACGTCAACGATCAAACCAATCACTTGCTTTGATTTATTATTATGTTGGTATTACCGCTCTCTATTACATTTAAATTTATGAAAATCATTTCAGGGATCACCAATGTTGAATGTGGGTTCTCCGCATATGCAAGCCCCCTCCCCGCATATGCAGGTCCCGTCGCCGCATATGCAGATCCCGTCGCCGCATATGCAAGTCCCATCACCGCATATGCAATCTCCGTCTCCCCACATGCAAGTTCCGTCCCCGCATATGCAAGCCCCTTCGCCGCATATGCAAATGTTAACGCAGACGCCAGTGGTACATCCCGGGTTGTTCCCTGTCAGCCTGATGCAACAACAGGTTTATAACATTATTTATATTATAATATTTATCATATTATCTATGAATACTGCTACAAACATACCTTATTATGTACTTACGAGTACTTTAAAACAAAATTTAAATTACCAAAAAGAAACAAATAACAGAGAGGCATAAAAATGAACTTAGCATACATTATATGTTATTGTGATAGGCGTATACGTAGATAAACATTACAATATTATATTATTCGTCAGATGCAGCAGGTGCAGCAGCAGCAGCAGCAGGTGGCGGAGCAGCAGGCGAGCGGCGAGCTGCCGTCGCTGACGACGCTGCTGGGCGCGGCGCCGGCGCTGGACTCGGGCGAGCTGTCGCACTTCCTGGGGCCCGCGCCCGACCTCAGCGACAGCCTCACGCGCCTCTCCACCGCTGACCTCTACCAGTAGACCCACACCACCATACCAACCCGCGTTCAGTGACTACTTACTGACAGTGCACCACTCGCGTGCTGTCTAGTAAACCAACAGCTGTGTGATCACTAGAGTACCAGGAGTGCCCCAACAGACAGCGTACATAACAGTGGATCAAGTGCTGTCTCTGCTGATTATCTTTACTAAACCACTAAAGACCAACTCATGCTAATAACAAGTGGTTCAAGTTACAGTGTACATTTGATCAATACCGTGTCACAGAGTTAGTGTCTACTGAGTGATATGTGAACTAATATTTTTAGTCTTTTAATGTACTGAGCACTTGTATGTGCGTGTTGATTATGAAATGATAACATTTCCCTAAAATAAATTAAAATCCAGACCATATTGTAACCCTAAATCATAATTCCACGAACAGTATCTACTCCCAAAACTCCCAGCAAAAAGATTACTAAGTTTATCTGTCAGCGTTGTGGATCAAACCGAATTTTATTTTATATTGACAAAAAATGTGAACGAGCTTCGAACGATGTGTGTAGAATTTTGATAGAAGCACTGTGTGTTTCTGTGATTGTTCAATTTTTGGACTTCAAATGGACCTTAGAATTAGCCAGTTTTAAACATCCCGCTGGAACTCAACATATTTTTAATGCAAAGAACTGAACTGTTTTGGATCAAAATAAAATAACGGAAATGAATTTTAAATATCACAATTGATTAAAATAAGAATGAGATTATGATATAAGTACAATAAGGCGTTATATATATTGGTATAAGATATGATTGTAGTATTTGTATATATTTTCAAAATTTTATAACACGAAATTGAAAATCTCGATGAGAGATAGATACCTTTTTTAAAAAAAATTTTTTGTTGTGATACATTTAAAAATGCTGTAACCATTATGCTGTATTAACGAGTATGTGCTAATTACAGTAATTCGTTAACTAAAGCTGATATGTTCAGCCTGTTGAACATTGCACTTATGTAGTCAGCGCAGAAATGCACAGGGAGATATTACGGAGATTATGATTATTTTCTTTAAACTTCTATGCGCATGGTAATGTGTTTCATAATATTTTTCGTGCAGCACGATTTTTGTTGCAAGTTGTTAATCTATCGTCATCAAGAACTCGTTAGAAGTGTTACTAAATTGATAAATGAGAACATTGAGAACCAATTAAAAGTATAATTTTCCTTAACATGATATATAATGATGTATTATGGCCTAATGACCTGCATATTGTGTTGTGCTGAATTATAGTATATGTAGGTTGATTTAGTGATTTAAGAAACATAACATTACAAAAATTGTTCTTAATTATTTAAAAGACAACATTTTTGAAACTAATAAAATTGCATTGGTGTGATTTATGTAAATTGAACGCGTCAGCTTTAGTTAGAATAAAATTAAAAAACAATACACATGAAGCAAAAAGTTATCCAATAACATTTCTACTGGATTAGAAGTGACTATTAGGGTAGTAATATTACCATTATTTGTTAGAACTGTTCTAATTAAGTTTTGTCATTACACAGTTCTGTTCACGAAGTGATTACTTGGGAATATATTTTATTTGCATGGAAATCATAAACTCTTATGTCGAGTTGAGGTTAGTATATTAGTTATTTTAATATCAGCTCTTGTGTAATACTAGTTAAGGTGCAATTTTGTAAGTTTTTATGAACACAACTTTTACTTAATACATATGTTTCCAGCTGTCCCCTTATCTTGAAGACTATTTGGTGCTTCAAGTGTAACAGTTGATGTTGTCCTGGTTGTGTTCATAGGAATTTTAGATTTCATATAAAAATATATTTGAACTTATGAGATTTATGATGAGTTTATATTTTAAGGAAATATTTTAGTGTGATTTATCGAATCGCTTCTCAATCATCTAGTAATAACTTTTTTTAATTAATGTCGGATGAAAAATTTCATGTTTGGTACCAAATATTAAGATGAAATCATACGCGCAAATGCTGATAAATGTGGTAGCGTTTTATTGTTTATGAAACTTTTTTGTTGTTTAATATTTTAGTATGTTTTTGTTTGCTGCATTCATTTATAACGCTCACTGGTTTAATTAAAATAGATCTGAAATTTAATCCAGTGTTTTTGTAGATAGTGATTTAATTAAATTTTGGTATACCATAATTTAATTAGATCATAGATCTCTAACAAAAATCTTTCTACTTTTTTTAGGTCAATGAGTTTTAAGTAGTTAACACTTAATAATTTTAAATTCAAATATTTTTAGATTATAATAGATTTATGGCAACACTGTATCAACACTTTCTTTTTAAAGTATTTAAGCAGAAACTGAACTGTTGTTATATTTTATGTATATTTATGGTTACATCACATATAAACGCGTAAGACGTGCTAAATTCAAATTTATACGCATTAGATGTGTTATAAATATCTGTTTAATTGATTTATGTAAAAAATAAATAAAAGGTTACATTGACACTGATTCCGTTTTATTTGTTATTATGCATCGATTTTAATGCTGTTACAATTAAAGTTTTACTTGTCTACCAATTTTTATTTGTCTAAAGGGAGTAAATTTTATAACATTTTCAAGATTCGCGGAAACTACACCCCATATTATAAGATAGTACATGAACTATATTATTATTATTAATGTATGGAATATTATTATTATTAAAAAATATTTTGGGTTGAAAGCATTATATCCAAGGCCGATAAACGATTAAAAAAACTCACGGATAAGTTACCCAGTGACATTGACATATAATATTATGTCAGTTCGACATTACATGCAAAACGCAAAATTCAATTTTGTTTGTATTTCAGATTTCTAGTTATGAATGAAACAAAACAAAGTGAATACATAGTAAAATATAATAATCATTTTGAAAGTAACAAAATATGACCGATTCTTTTGTACCGGAACCAAAGAAAGTTGGAGTTTGGGCAGAAGGGACACATATTGAAGCGAAGTATGTTGAACGGAAGCTTTCAAAGTTAATAAAATCAATAGTGATGCGATGCGAGTAGCCTTCATATCTTTTTAAAAATTTCAGAGAATATGTTATTCCTAAGAAAACTCCAGAATCGGTGGATGAAATTCCAACAATTCCAGACTTAGATGACATGCACAATCTTTTTGAAAAAGATCTATCAAAGCCTCCAGTGTGAGTATAAAAACATATGAGGTGCTCATCTACATTTTATGTAACGCTTCAACATTTTAGGGCAGCTTTTATAGTTGATATTCGATGGATGATAATTTCTAATACAGATTTTTACTAGTAAATATAATGCAATGTAATGTAAGTTAAGGCAGGTAATTACAATGTTGTATTTTTTTTCTTTCTTCTAAGTTGTAAGCCACTGACCTTTTGACTTACACAACATTATTACATGGCTGATGGAGGACTGCACTGGAATTGGTGCTGCTGGTTCTTTGGTTCTTTACTGACCTAGTAGCTTCATTCTGAGTAGGTATACAGTCCTTTTGCACTGTAACTACTTACTATACCTTTTTGTTCCAGTTCTGAACGAAAAGACACAGAAACAGTAAATGCACTAGCTGAAGTGGGGGTTGGAGTCAGTAGTAATGTGGAAGGCATCGAGGGTGTGCTGCAAGTACTGAACACATACATACCTGAAGTTGAAGATGATGAACCAGACACTGTGTGGACAGTTGACTCACTGCTTATGCAGTTGGCTGAGAGTGATGAATTAGAAAAGTGAAGCTGCATTTGTTCCAGCTATCTGGTCATCTGGAAAGTGCCCTCAGATCTATCTGCAATGCGGCACTACATCATCTCTTTGCGTCACTTAATTGTTTCTCTACCAGAGAAAGCTTTGTGTTTGCAAGTTCAAGAAATATTGTTTTAAGTTATTGGGAAGCATAATGTAAAAGAAAATACAATTTTGATTCAATCAATATATTTTTTCATACAAAAACTTACATGATCACTTTTATTATAATCAGTAATATGAACATAACTTTTTCTTTTCCAATTATGTAATGAAAATGAAACAAAAAAATTAAATGTGTTACTTGTTAAATATAAGTATTTATAAAATTTGCAATAGGGATAATAAATAAATGTATTTAATTCATGGAATTTTAAAAAAGAGAATTGCTTATAGTTTAATACTGAGACATATTTAATTAAAATGAATTTTAAGCTTTCAAGGACAATAAAATTGTACTTCTGTCACTTTTTAATAATGTTTGTTTCCTGCCTAAAATAATATAGCAGATGCGTGGGGCACAGTAAAAGTCAAGTTAAAATCTTAACTAAACATAACCAAAAGGTTAGGGTTGTTGAAAAATGAAATGAGTATGCTTAGTTATATAATTTTTAATTGGCTAAGACAATGCTATTTGTCTTTTTGGGACTATCTATGTTCAGTAAGTATAAAAGGTTCCTTACTTAGTATATTTTACTTTGACCTTTTAGTCTCTCTGGCTTCAAAGAACACTTTTATTCACTTAATCTCCTAAGACTTAATTACTCAACAATGCTTATTAGATTTAAGTATCTCTTTTTTATTTCAAAATATTTCACAATAACTATGTAAAAATATGTAACTCAAAAATTGATGAATTAATTCATAGAAAAATAAACTAGTTCTTGGGCCATGAAACAAACTAAATATGCAAACCCAATATCTTATTCTATTATAACAATATTTTTATTATAACAATTAATATATTTAAGTAGTTAATAAAAGCGAAGTGGTTAAAATCCTATTGCCATTGATTTTTGAGTGTTATTATCACAAGAAAAAAATATTTCAATTTTTCTATTTGGTGCCAAAGTACAACAGTAAAACATTAAAAACATACAGCTAATCTTTTTTACCATTGTCTAATATAACAACATAGCAACTTCACGAAAGCGTGGTAAAAATATGGTATTAAATTATAATTTAAAGCTTATTGGATGTTAACACAATTCATGAAATACTTAACAGTCTGTACAATCATTGACCTATCTAACAATGTCATGTTTTCACAGATTACTTCAATATAATCACCTGTTTTCAGAGGGACTATAAATTCACTAATCAATCTTAAAAATGAAATGAAAGGTTTACAATGGTGTGGTATTAAGTATGTTACTTGAGTAATAGAATTATTAAGAATTTTCAGTATAATCTTTAAGATTAATAATAAAGTTGATTAGCAATGATTTTGTCAATGAATTTACTAGTTTGAGTGACCTCTGAAAATACATGTGATTATAATAGAAGTAATAATTTATACACTTGAAAATAAACGGCCATTGAAGGCTCTATGTCCTGTTGGTAAATGTCTGTATGAAGGCCTTGCTGCTACCACCAGCACATCTATATGCCATTACCGCAGTTATAATCAGAACAACATATGACGGAAGGATTGTAGCTGCATACATTTCTTTCTTATTTAGTAAACTCAGTCCTGACACAAAGAAATGTGATCCAACCACCCACGCCACCTTTAGGTAATTGTTCTCATCCAAGCCATTGAAAAATATGACACTCCAGAATGTGTTGAGCAAAATCATGCAGAGTGTCATGGCTGCACTGGTCACAAAAAAGAATTCTGTTCCAGTTTTTAGTCCTAGTGTGCCTGGCCCCACCTGTAACAGGAATGCATAGGAGATACAGAATACAGACTGCACATAATGCACATTTGAGATGCTTCATACAGACAACCTATATATATTTATAGCTTATTTATGCAATGAATCTGACCACCTAGTCACAATGTTTAGTTGTTTTTTTTGTTCAGTAAAATTTTGCTTTGAGTAGACTTTATTATACAAATAAAGATATTTCTTTTTCTTTGAATTTAGGCCTAGATTTTGTACCTATACTCTGGCTTAAGCTTGGCTAGCCTTGTTTATGCACTAAAATGATTTAGTTTTTTGAAAAACCTTCACGATACTCATCTGCAACAGATTTGTAACTGTAAGCAGTAAATTCACAATTCCTCATTGCAAATCCACAATTACCTTCACTTGATTTCATATGATGACTATGATTTAAACTTACTGAATCGGCCAGTACATTGATAAGAGCAAAGGCTCCGCTCATGGTCCCAAAACCAAGCCCTGACACATAGGCAATCTCTAGTTTGTTGCTGTTTACTTCATGGTTCTCTGATATCACTTTGAGCCCTGCTTCGGTTTTCCGTAACAGGCGATACATGCCATAACGAAATGCTTCCTGAAATCAAACGTAACTCAAATTTTATAAATTGTTTACTAAACAATTCAGCACTCAAACTTATTGCAAACTTATTGTAAATTTACTTAACTTCATGTAGCTATATGGGTACAAATAAACTATTTTCTTTTAAAACTATCAAATAGACCAAGTATCGACTGACCTGTATTATTATTGCAAACACCATCCCAAATGCTAGGTAGGATCGTAGAGGCACAACTGCGTACCATACGACCGAAGACAGAAGAAATGAAACAAGCCAACCAAATGCGGCTGCTATCATTATGATGATGCGTACCGGGTCGTTGGCGATTGTCAGGGTGAACATCGCCAGCGGAGGACCGAAGGCAAGGAGAGAGCAACTAAAAAACTCCGCGAGAGTCATCCTATTTACTATAATGTACCTATACACGATAAAGATAATACAATGAACCGGAGTCTCTTGTTGGCTAGCATACACATCTATGTATGATTAGATTTCGTTTTTATCTCACTACAATTCTAATTAACTTTAGGAAATTTAAGAATGAAATAAAATGAATTATTTAACTCTATGCTATGACTATAATAACTAGGTATAGAAAATTAGGTATATACGGAAATTAATTACGGAATGTCAGTCATGTCATGGTATGTCACAATTGTCAGACACATGGCATCTCTTGTCAGCTTGAAAATTGACATTGACACTTTCTTTAGTACAGACTATACTTTTATCTATATTTTATAGGACCGTAGCCTAAGTAGTATATGGGCATGTGATGCAGAAGGAAGAAAGGCATGTTACGAGAAGAGAGTTGATCTGAATGTGGAGGGATATAAGGGGAGAGGTAGACCGAAAAGAAGTGAAAAAGGACATGTGTGAGAAAGGTGTCACTGTGGACCTGGTGTATGATAGAGATGAATGGAAGAAGAAAACACACTGCTCCTCTCCAACCCCAAATAATGGGAAAAGGACAGGTGAATGAATGAGCCTAAGTAGTCTGTGCGTAATACAGAGTACATGAGGTACGTGCTGACTGACATGACATGACATCTGACATTTCATTTCAATCCAATCAGAACGTCAAAATTGACAAATTTAGGCAATTGATTGGATAGTTGATGAAAAGTTGAAAACAATCTTGTTCATGGTTAAATAAAATTACTTTGTACTCGTGTTTAACCATGTTGAGATTCGATTCATGAGATATTTGGCAATTTAACACATCGAGCACCGAATTGGTCTGTATTCTCGTTTGCTTACTCAATTATGAAAGAAAGATGCCGCCAAAATCAACAAAGAAGACCCTGTGGGTAGAATGTGATAAATGCCATTGCAATATAACCTGTAATGATAAGAACATCCATGCAGAATTAAACTGCAAAAGGAATCAGCTGAAGTGTCCGTATGTGGAGGACGGTATACTTTACTCGTGGCTGGAGCGAGCGATATCCCCGCTGGAGAACGCACCAAGGGACTCTGTATTATTGCACCCGTCCGTCGCAGCTTTGATTGGGGCTGTGATTGGCGGGGCGATTGAATTGCGTAGAGACGATGCTCCGTCAATGGTGAAGCGAATGTGGCCTTCCAAGACCTCTGCACCTCCAGCCGTGCTCATTTCTTGTTCAGGTAATTAATTAGAGATGATACTGCAGCACTCCAATCAAGCTGTTAGCTATTTCATACCTTAACTTCTTACCTAAGGGGTTCTTAAGGGCAAACATCCTCCATCTTCTTCCGTTTTTCTTAGATTGTGGCAGTTTTCATTCATTAGGTTCTTAATTATTTTAATTCTCAAAATTTTTGTTTCATTATGAGGTACTGGTTTTTTTTTTAACCTTTCACACTCTGCCCCACACTAGGGTTCCCTGTGTTGTGGGTGCCATGGACACACACAAAGACAAATTCACATAGGTTATTCTTTATTTTATATATTATTATTTCATGTATTCCTATTTATCACTCCCTCAATCTATACATATACAAATAAAAGATGTGTCGTGTATGTCTGTTGAGTCTGTTGAGTAGTTGAATGATCGTGTTTACTTATAATATATACTCAGATTATTCTGTTATAGATTCGCCATTCGATTAATACGCAATGGCAACTTAAAATGCTATTAACATTTAGTTTTTAAGTTTATTTTATTTTGCAGACGAATATAAATTGCTTAACTGATGTAATGTTTTAGTGAAAAAATATTGTTTTGTAATAGAACTTGTAAAATCTGGAAAAACAATGCAATAGTCATAAGTAATAAAGTACAATTACTCATTTAACTCAGCATGTCATCACTACCTGTATAATTTCGCCGCACAAACAGTCTTAAATAAATTCTGGCGCCAAAAATACATGGAAAATGACAAGTGACAGCTATTTTCATTAACTTTTTACGTAAATTCTCTATAAAGCCTATTCCACACGATCTAATATGACACTTCAATGTATATTGGCTGTCTACCATCACTCAATTTGCTTGCCAATCAAATCGGATTGTGTGAAATAGGTTTTAGTCCAATCAAGTTGATGCAATTTTGTGATGTACAATAAAACTTAATTAATATTAATTATGTATCAATGCACAATATATTCCATTCTGATATTATTTTTAAACGATTTTGTACTCTGTGGCAGTTTGAATGGAGAGTAAATGGCGTCGTTTTGTTTGATTTTTCTTAACGAATTTGTGATTAAGATTGTCTGTTTTTTCCAAATGTCATTTGAAATTTATTTTTTGGAATTATATTTAATGACCTAAAAAGTTTTCAATATATTTTAAATACTCTACGCCGGTCGTATAATAAATGGTAAATATTATTTTTATATTTAAAATACGATAATTTCAGTATTAGTGACCTAATACTTTTGTCTATTACCAATTCATTTATTTCAAATTCTGAATTTATTTTTTCTATTTTCTTTTTTTGTTATTAACATCGTATTTTAATTTAATGACACCATATTTCATACTAAAAGGTATTTGGTAAATCTAAAACTAAGGTTTTACAGACTATACCACCAAAAAAATATACTTGTCGCGTAAAATTTAATGTTCTAGTTGCAAAAGTAACAGCTTTTTTAAATCACCCATAAAATATTTTTATTATTGTGTACTTACATTGTTTACGTAATATTTTTCATGCATTCAAATGTGTTGCGATGAAACAATATATCGTAATAATATTTTTATATGCAAAGCTTGTTATATGTCTATGTACATATACTAATGCATTTTTGAATAATATTTCGTAATTTTAAGTTGTTATTCCAAATTATTTATGTAATTTAATCAATTAGTGTAACAATATAGTTTAGGGAAATAATTGTTTACTTTTTATGAATAAACTTCTATGAAGTAGTGTAAGTTTGTTTTCTTTTACAAAACCCCTATAATTTTCTGTTACATGAATTCATTCTTACCTAACCAATACAAAACAGATACCTTTTCATTATAAGGTATTTGTATATGGTTAAGATCTTGTAATATTAATCTTAATGGTAAGGGTAAAATCGTAACATCCACATTACTTAAATAGTTTACATGAATTTCACGACACGATACCTACATATAGATTCTATTATATACATATCAATTCAGCATTTAAGGCTTAGATTTTTTTTAAACTGTATCAAGGGTATTTTCTTTTTATTTTGTAAATGGTCGAAAAACTACTTATTGTTACACGACTAAACATTTAAACTACTTTTACCACTTCGATTAACGCCGGTGAATTGTTTATATATAATCTGTGGTGAAAAAAAACAGCTTTCTGTTTTTTTAACTGTGTTAATGTCAATGTCAGCTTGAGTGAGAGATTGCCAAACCAAATTGCCAGCTGTCATTTCGGCCAGGGTTTATTTAGTGAGGTTATGTGCATACATTTTAAAAGAAAACTATAAAGTGTGGTGTGAAAATAAGCTGAAAATCTGAAATGAAGATATATACTAACGAAAATAATACAGCAACCCTTAAGTTGCTCATAGCGGCAAATTTAGCGGGAAAGAAGGTCGAAATACAATGTTCTTCTTTTGAAGGTATGCAAGTATATTAGTATGTTTATTAACAATTAAATTATACATTATAAATGGATTTTCCTGGTTGGAAAATAATTTACCGCCTGTATCTTTAGTTTCCTACGCTTGTTGTCCGTTTAATACATCAATAAAGTCCTTTCTAAAAGTTACATCAGCCAATACCTAGCGATACATACATTTGACGTTTTTAAATGAAAATAACTAGTTTTATGAATGAAACTGCATGACAATGCATGGTGTAATACTCTTGATACTTAAACACAAGTGTGAAGTTCTCTGTGTTTCAATATCTATGTGTAATAATTATAGTATTAAATAAACATTAATCATCCAACTGGAAACTAGCTTTTTTGTATCCTATATATTGGTGACAAGCTGTGCCCCCGGTTTCACTCGCGTTAAGAATTGCAACGTAACGCTTGATTGCCTATAACCTTCCTCATGAATGTAGCTATCATACACAAAAATAATTTTTTAAATTGGTACAGTAGTTGCTGAGATTAGCACGTTCAAACAAACAATCAAACAAATTCTTCAGCTTTATATTATTAGTATAGATTTGCTCCTTGAGAGGTTATATTTCAATAATGATCATAATATATGTGTGTGCTATAGATTTGCCAGCAGGTCCTCGGGTCCTGCCGCATTTGGAGGTGGATGATGTGCTGTACTTCTTCTCCAGCAATGCAGCTGTGCAGTACCTCTTCCCGCTACTAGATCTCCCCCAGGATGGAAAATGGTAAGCTGATTTAATTGGTTTTTGTTTAATATTAATTTATAGATTATTGTCTTCAATAGCTTCTCATGGATGCCATTGTCGGAACTGGATCAAATTAAAATGGAACCACACTGGAAGCACCAGCTTTGAAATAAAAAAAGAATCATAAAAATCGGTTTACTCAGTCAAAAGGTATGAGCTAACAAACATAAAAAAATACAGTCGATTTAGAACCTCCCTTTATGAAGTCTGTGCAATTACAGTTACACAAAGTAGTTTCGACATTTAATTCTAGTCAAATATATATTATCTTTATATCAATTACCTAGTTGGCCCCTTTTGGGTAAGGCACGCCAGGAGAAAGAAGCCTGTGGAAAAAGAACTCTCGGCACTCCTTTCATACCAAGTGTTTTGTTATTCCTACGTGTGTTGTATCCATCCATGCATCCATCAGCCTATGGAGGTCCACTGATGGACATAGGCCTCCCATAAGTGGCGCCACTCCGCCCGGTCCTGTGCCCTGTGGATCCACTGTGCCCTGTGAGGGTGTTGTATCAGTTGTATGTAATATATTTATTTGTATATCGTATTGTTTGCAGCAAACAAATGCTAGAATGGGAAGCGACACGTCTCCAGCCTATAGTGGCAGCGGTGCTCGCGAGTAAGACAGTGCCGTCTGATCTCAAACAGAGTCTACAGTCACAGCTCGGTGTCTTGGAGACTACGCTTAAGTCTCAGGAGTATATACTTGGGGTAAGTTATATTTATTTAGTCCTTAATAAGTAGAGCGTTCAGGCGACCTGGCGCCTGTTGTAAGTTATGTTGAACATGCCCCATTCCACCATTCAAAGGTTTGATACCCGGTGGGGCAAAAATTTAAATGATATATTTAAATTCCTGTACTCTGGGGCTATGAGTGTGAAGCTTTATTTATTTGAGAGGAAAACCTTGCCCAGCTGTGGGACTGCAATGGATTGTTGAGAATGTACTGATGTCTATCTGTGCAACATGTATGACAGATAACACCTAAATTAGTGTTTTCTAGTTTTTTCAATATGTAAAATATATTTATATAATTTCTTATGTAATTTATATTCCAGGACAAATTGACAGCATCAGATATATCAATATGGAGTACATTATACCCATTATACTGTAATGAGGAGCTGAAGAACAAATACATGGGTGAATGCTGCAGTATTTTCAAATGGGCTGAGAAAATTGGCTCGTATAAGGCAACACAGGTATTATTTATATATGTCTCTGACTCCTAATTTCATACGCGCTTCCCAGCTTCGGAGGGCACGTTAAGCCGTCGGTCCCGGTTGTAATCGATAGATAACAGTCGATAAACCTGATCGGAGGCCACGGGTTAGCACTAACCCGAATCTCCACCAATCTGCATTTGAGCAGCGTTGTGGAGAATGCTCCAGGCCTTCCCAGGATGTAGGGAGATACCCATGCCCGGCAGTGGGACATAAAAAG
>DWQL01000746.1:0-13627 GCA_018231265.1 Noctuana haematospila | reverse complement strand
ATCGCGTCCACCCAGTAGCAAAACTCGTAATTGAAATAGAAAGTGCACTCCATTTCATTAAAAACTTATTACACACTAACATGTCGTTATATCATTAGCGTATCGTGCGCCGTACGTACGAAAATTTCGCCTCTAGCCACCCGTTGATCGGTATGCACAAAGAGGCCGGCTTGACATATGGGAGAAACCGTGGAACACTGACACCGATCGCCGATGCCAACCTCAGATTTGACCCGAAGCATTCTTATAAGGAATCTGCCCGTTACTCATTCAGCGTTTTTTAGGGCTGTCACGCGTCTAATGCGGTAAACGATAATTGCGCTAAAAATGATAATAGTTTGTGAATGTTCATTCTGAAGTGCAATCGGTGCTATTTACGAGGCCGTGTGAAATAAATTTTCGTAACTGAATTCTCAAAAGGTATTGAATGCTGCTCCATAAATAGTCAAACTGATAGGTACTTAAAGACTTCTTACGCTAAAGTTGTTGGTTGTAATAATGAGTGAGATTATTATTATAGGTATTATTTTAAACCTTTGCCTTTACAATTATGTAACAGGGTAGGCCTATTTGGTCCGGATGTGTGTAGGTTATGAAATGATTTCGATCATTAGATTTGATTACAAAAGTAGAACCAGTATTCTTCAATCAAATTTAGTATTGTGCACTTACAATCAATCGTAGTCTATAATTTACAAGTAACAAATCGTGAGTATATCCTGCTTCGACACACATTATTTCATATCTAATTACCTAATACAACACATAGGTACGGTAGTATGCTTCTCGTGATGAAATATTTAAGATCATTGATTCCTTTCTTCATAATAGTTTATCGTCAACCCTAGGCGATTCGCGTCCATCTAAAACCAAAGGTATCATCAAACAGGTTCAAACTGTGATATACTTAGAATGGTTATGGAGAGATGGCCCAATGATAGCAACCGTGTGGTTTTTTGCGCTAGGGTCAACGCCGGTGAGTCATAGTTTCTATGTCAATTAACTGTACTGTTTGAGCTGGTTTTTGTTACACATAACTTCTTGTATACGCTCGCATTAACATTAATACTAATGTGTTCTGATGCCAGGAAGAGACCTACCTGTTTTGTTACTTTGATTATAGTTCTTAGTCGCGAAGAAAGCTACTTTATGATGACCATTTTATTGACCCATACTTAATCGTTAATTGTTTAATATTAGTATTCTTCCAACCAGTAGGATTCAGTGCTCTCTCCTGTGACTCTACATTACAAGTATATCAAAATAATTGTAACCGTAGACCGTAGCAAGTGACGGGGTTGAGTGATCGGGGTAAAGAGACGGGGTCAACTGAAACTATTGTTAAGCAGCTAGTACGATATAATATATTATAAACGTTACTTCATTCGCGTAAAACTACTTCGTTTATAATAAATACTATTCGTTAACTTGCAGTCTTATCATAAATAAAAGTAAAAGTTATTTTATTGCAAATTATTTAAACAACACTCGTATAAATTAGTATCTTTATCCATTAAGTCAAAACCGTTTTTCGAGCAGGTAACCCTAATTACATCGGTCCAATTTCAGTCCGAATGCATCAATCATATTAATGCATTTATCACAATGACAGCTTTATGTTTGCGGATAAAATCGAGAACTAATTCGTTTGCCCGCTAAATCAAGAGCAGAAATATCTAAAACGCTATTTTAATTTTTATTCAACAATAAACTTTTTTTTTCAGCGCACATATATTTTAGATTAGATACAATTTAGATTCATTTAATAATATTGGTCATCAATGGCTCAAAGAAAGAAAATTAAAGTTATTGGCTGACTTTTGTAAATGATCTCATTCGGTAGAAAGCAATATGACGCAGCCTTAGGTGGGTCCAATCAGCTTGACTCATTAGAATGACGTAAGGAAACTTTATCAGTTATCCCTTATCTGAAATAAAATAAAATAATTGTAGGTATAACATGAATTGTGTAACTTCACACATAGCAATACTAAAGTATAAAGAAAGAAATTTTACAAGAATATTACTATTTACTACGAGTGTAAGTTTGTTAATAGTTCATTTAAACAGAATTTGGTAATCCCGTGAACAAATATCTCCGACTTATCTTAGTTCCTAGACACAAAAAATCTTATTTAAGCGAAAATGTGAGGTCGGAAGGTCGGAGCCGTTATTTATATTTCTGGAAAATTGTCATAGGTTTATTGCGATTATTTCGGCAAAATTAAATATATTGTGTTCATTTAATCTAACGACATTTTTGCGTATGATGTATCTAAAGGAGATATCCTCCAGATTGCAGGTATTAATAAAGTATAATAACGGTGACTGCCGGATTTACACTAACATGTTCTCGGAATCGCGTTAACGTACATAACATGAAATGTTGTCATTTGGTATCTTATTTATATTTATACCTCACAGACACGGGTCTGTAAATGCATAAAATTTGCATTCAGTCGAATGTCAAGCCAAATATCTTTATTAAATCACTAGGAAAACACACGAATATTAAAAGCTAGACGTTCTAATTACAAAACTGTACTTGGGAACATGCTAAGTGCTTTCCATCTTCTTGCATTTTTATGATTCAAACGGTAAAGAAATAAAATTAAATCTAAGAGAACGGTTCTCGATGACCAAGTCGGGTCGGCCTTCGTTGAGCACACCCACCTGAGGTATTGAGTCACTATCGCCCACTGTTTAGCTAATCTCTCTGTTATTAGCAGTACAATTTTTGCATACAACAACTTACTCGTTCGTACCAGCTACCATGACCTCCAATATCATGTTACATACCCGCATTAGGTGTTCGGTTGTTGCGTAGAGTTACGGTTGCCATAAACAAGTTTGAAAAAAGTATAACCCTATATTAAAGCGCTCCACGTTGTCAATGACCATGGGCGTTGCCTTCCCCTTCTTATATCATACATAATATTATTATTATCATCACAATCTGATATAAAAAGTAAGTAGCAGCTAAAGTATCCAACTACGCCTACTGCATCGCTATTACAACTAAATAAATATAATATATCTTTAGGTACAAATCCGTACGATTTATAAATTATTACAAGTACAGTTAGGTATTAATAATAATAAATAAAATACGAGGTTCTTTATAAAAAGCGTCAAAACGTCCTTTAAAGCCCGCAACATAGTGACGCTCCAAATCCTCTTGATATTGCAGATAAAATATATTATGTAAAGTGACAGAGACGTTGAGAGTTGCGGCGCAGGTGTTTTTAATAGACAATATTAGAAAGTAATTCCAAGTGCTAATACATAATATTCTCGATTTAGTTGAAAAATTATACAATAATTTAAAAAAAAATGTTTAGATCCGCGCATGACATAAAATGAGTACAGCGAAAAAGCATGTACTAACTCACTCTGAAGCATGGCTACTCTACAAATGACTATGGGGGATCATATAAAAGCAATTAACATCGAACCGTGACACATTTTACGATACAGTTTTACATACTCAGAGTAATTAAAAAATGTATACCTACTTACAATTTTAGTGACTACGTTTTTTTAAGTCGTGCCAAGCTGATGTTACTACATAGGTACTAACAATCTAGGGATGGAAACGTATGAAGCAAACATTTTTTAATTATTATTTACTAAACTGTAAAAGTCAAAATTAATGTTTGAATCAAAACACACCGACTAGATTTTGCAGGCCATTTTGAAGTAAGATAATAAATACCTTAAGGGCCATAAAACTGACCTTATCCTGATGATAATAGAGCACCCCTATGAAGACTTACATTAGGTACCTACTGTACAGTTGTACACTACACCGAGGAAATAATCTAGGGGCTACTTCTGCACTTCATATTTTCATCCAAATTTTGAACTCAAACAATTACAAAGCGGTCGCCACTTTGTTGTGTGTTAGTACATACACGTACGAGTATATAGAATTCCTGCCTACTGTTTTATGGCGTCCGGTTGTTAAGTCGGCGGCACTCGGCGGACGCGAGTTGTTCCCAAATTAGCCAGTGCGAATGCTGGCCACGGCACATGGTGATGCCGGTGAGATAATAATTATGTATTAAGCTGGCGCACAAACCAGCCACATTTTGTTATCACAGCAAAAATGGTAAAGTTTTATGATTGGCTATTTTCACAGTCCCACGAGTAAGTTACTATAAATCACGATTTTTTTTGAATTATAAACGAGGAGGCAGGTCACCTGTGCTAAGTGCAATGTGGTCTGAGAGATTGTTACTCCTGAGTACCTACTATTATGGTAGCCTCGCATTCAAAGTGTCACCCATTTGTTCTGATTCTTGAGTTTAGTATTTCGCTTACATTTCGATAGGTAAATTTCTTTTTTGCGATTATTTTTCGACCTTGGATATGATCCTTTCGGTCTGCGGGTCAACTCAGTCTGCTCGTGTACGTTTGGTTTGACAACGGATGGAACGGACCATTATTTCGTTTATAATCTGTGGCAGCCATGCGGGTCTTGCTTGTGACTCACACGCGGATTCCATGTCAAAGTAACTCGGCTCGGCGCCGTTAAACTTGCCACCGGTCGGCTTTGACTGTTAATTGGTGCCTTTTCATTACCGACTAAGTGATAATCCTAATTACTTTAACTAAACTAAATGATAAGTGACTAAAATACCAAAGCTCCGACCAAGAATATTTTCCAATCATAATTAAAATATTACTTACGTATACGTTCTCCAATTTTTTTAACCAATTATGCAAAGAGACAATACCTATTTTAACACCGAAAACTACCTTAATTTTTTTTTTGTAGGTGGTAGAACTTGTATGGTTCGACCGGGTAAGTACCACCGCTGCACCCATGTCTGCCATGAAGCTAATGAAGCAATTCATTTGTGTTTAGGTGGTAAGGTGCAGTTGCCGGCCACACTTACACGAGGCGACCATCAGCCTCCGCCTGCTTGAGGTTGGAGGTAGATGTCCATGGGCGGCAGCGACCACTTAACACCAGGTGGGCTGCATGCTCGTCTGCTGCTTCATATCATAAAAAAAAATCTATCCTACTGCTATAATAAGTGTGACAATGAAACTTTGCAGTTACCTGCCCAACTACACTAGTTACACGAAAACGTAAAGTATGACGTGTAACATTAACATCACATCTCCTTGTTAATTCCATTAACATTGTTGTTGGCTGCATCATTTCGCATTGCATAGGTATGCTTTGTGCCGTTTACATATATTGCATATATTTATTAAATAAGGTTAGGGGGTTAATAAGATAACCGATTCAGTGCCATGTAGGTAGGTATGTTTACTTACACAAGTTTAATAACGTATCTTGGGCTTACTTTGGCTATTGTAAACATAAGTTTTCTCATAGTTGTAGCTATTTTTAATTGGCGCAAATCTAGAATAAGGATACCTCTGGATAATCATTTTTGTGTTAGGGTTTAAGTACTGTTAGTAGTTGAATGTGTTTGCTTTTTACACTTATCGTGGTGAGGAAAGGATCAGTAGATCTCTTGGGTGAGCTAATGTGAGAATCAAATAAAAGCTTTGAATTTGAACCAACTATGGGTTATATTTAGAAGTAACAGAGATTAACTACCATTTAAAAAGTTTTCCATGTTTCTTTTCGCTTATTTCAGCTTAATTAATTAATTTAACTTAACTTTATATTCCACATTAAATTTATTGTCTTGAAACAATAAATAAATAGATGCTTCGAGATAGAAATAGTTAAGAAATTGGTTGATACCTATTTAATATGTTCGTGTCTAAATTCTAGGAACTTCGCCGCTATACATTTATGCAAAATATAAAGTTACATTTACTAAAACAAAGACTCTAGACAGATCCTTATCTCTAAGTTCTACAATCGAGTTATAATTTATTTACCTATTTATATAATCAAAGAGCTTCATACATCGCGTCTGATACAAACATAATTCAAAGGTTAATGAAGACATTTTAGTAATTCCCCTCACAACGGGTTATCAATTACTGATAAATTAAGTGACGAGCATGTTACTGTTGTTGTCATACGTTGAAAATAGTTATCAGTTACCTAATTGGCAGCCACTCTCATTGTCTACAGTTGCTGGACGCGAGTTTCTACCAACACCTTGGCAAGGAGGGCTTGTAGCACACTTATAAGGAGCATTTATTTGAAATAGGTATTATTTCTCAAGTGTAGTTAATAGTCGGTAACAAGGGATAGGAGATTTTTCCGGAGCTATTTTCCTTCTCAGAGTTGGCAAAAACAGTCTTAAACTTCAAAGATTGCTGTTTCAATTTTTAACATATTATTATAGTATGTATTACAGGAGTTTAGAAGAAGCTAACTTAGGACTTGCTTATACTATCCATACCATATGAATGAAGGTTGTTAAGTCGCACGACCAAAAGTAGAGACTCCTGTTTATGGGCACGATAGAAAACGTATTATAAGCAGAGACTTTGCGTAGGTTTATGTTCGCGAAGGATTTTGAACGATGAAACGAATGGCCCAAATACGATTTTATTCATTTTTCATGATGACAGCGACTCGTACGACCTGGCACTGAATTAGCTTTTCTTTCAGCAGACACAACGTGAATTTTGTTTTTTAATATAAAAGGAAAATTATATTGCCGCTGTTTTTAATATTTGAGGGAAATGTTATATTCGCTCGTGTTAGGTAAGCAATGTAAGTAAGCACGAGTACACACAAAACATTTTACATACTTAGGTATAAACATAAGTATGTATTCTATAATTATTTAATAAAAAGCTGTTGATTATCTTATTATTTCTTTTACGAAACATTTTATTTGAAAAAATGATTACCTATAATCGAAGTCTAGCTAGAGCATTCGTTTTTAATATAAGTTGAATAAGTTTGAATACAAAATAATTATCATACTTTAAGACATTAAAATTATAAGATAATTAAAACGACCATGAAAATAATAGCGATATTTGAAACCTGAATACAAAACTACAGTATACAGAAACAGTATAGGTATAGGTAGTAGGTACTTACACATATATATGTATGTAGAGCCGGTCGGCACATGACTGCATGGCATGGCCCGGCACGACGCGACGCTGCGCGTGCGTCGCCCTTATGTGCGTCGTGGAGAGAAATATTTTAAACAGGTTTCTAAGTATTGTAAAATGAAATTATTATGGGATGTTATTAAACCTACAGTTTAAATTTTTAATTCCTTATATAAGTCCTTAGCTATTTATGAATTAGATACGCTTGACTGTTGGGTAAATGCCAACATGATCAATTTGGTTATAGCTGTAGAGCAAAGGTCACGTGACCTACTATACGTTTATAAATTTATTATAAAATTACAACAATAAATTATTACTAGATTGAAGTTATCGAAATTATTACGTCATATAACTTACGTCAGAAGGCCTTAACGTCATTTCTAAAATTTATTCATACATAATAATAATAATACTGTATGCTATCTGTTAATGTGCAAAATAGAGTAGGTACGCGACAATAGGATAGTTAGGTATATGGGTGTATGAAGTCTAATAAATCAGTTCCGTCATGTGTCTTGTATGGATGTGGGCGACCTGTGAAGGCGATGCTCAAGAAACTTGTAGGTTGAGAACAGGTTCTCTCCATATTGATGTGTATAAATTGTTCTCTTTAGTCCTCGTGATAAGTAAAACTACGTTTATTTAAGACATTTAAGTATGAATTGTTAAATAGTGGTACGTTATTGTATCACATGAAATTCTTTACGTATGAAACCTGGTTTAAATATTCAGGTTCCAAGGTGAAATACTTTTGAGCGGTGCTTCATTTTAAAATAGCTGTAATTATAATTAAAATTTAGTGTTAAAGAAAACTTAGTTAATGTCTAAAATAATAGTATAATTAAAATTAAATATCTATTATTAGCTGGGCGTGCAGTGTTATAAAGGTACTGTTTTGGTCTTTTGGATTCGTCAATAGCCAAACGCTATAATATCGTCAGCTTGTAGCTCTGTATCACTAGCTAGCATGTAGCTAGGCTAGGTGCATACGGTTGGATAAATAAAAACGAAATATTTGAAGTAGGTTAGCAGGAACCATGTTAGTGAGTGCAATATTTGTAGTATAAGGAAAAACAACTTTCTATGTATAAGGTACAACGCGTGGGGCTTGTTCAGACTAATTAATTCCTTTAATGCAAAAGGCGCTCATAAATATTTTCCCAATAGGTATCGTATCTTAACTGTTAATTTTATAAAAGACAAATGCAATATGTTAACATAGAGCCTTCCATTTAAAAATGTAGAGCAATAATGGTAGAGTATTGTACTTCAATTTTATTTTTATAACAACCTTGTTTATTATCTGTGATGTTACCTAAACGTCATTTGAAATTCAATTTTGCGTAACTTTCGTATTTTATTGATTTGTTAAGTATTTTTGTAATATATTACTCTATCCATCAAGAGGAAAAAAAACATTTTTTAGTAATTTTTATAGTGACGGACAAATCGAGTGTTCATTATGAAATCTACAAAGTCTTTAAAATCTACAGTGAGTGCTGCTCGATCGGTACATAAATTGACTTTCCAGTCTAGATAAAAGCTTGAATAGCCGTCATAGTTTTATAAATCATTTTATATTTTGTGCAGATCATCCGTACTGACTCATCAGTTACAAAAAGGTCATACCCTTGTGAAGGGCCAATGGGCGTTCGTCAAAATCCGTGGACTCCGACTAAGCGACGCGGACCCATTGCTGCCGAAGCTGCCAGCCCCGGACCCGCTGTAGTCTCTCTACCTTCTCTTATAGGTAACAGTAGAACCCTTCACAACTCCGAGTACATAACATAGACTCTCCTAAAAAGTTTCACATAAAGGTTAACTCTAGTGCATTTACTTAAAATACTTGTCTAGCGATATTGCATTACAATTTTTTATTATTTTCATTCTTTAAATTAGTATTCAAATTTATTTGCAAAAGCAAAAGAAGGTATTTCATAAATCATATTTGCTTTAATAAATATATTATAATTGGTTCGGTAATTTTAAACCACTTCTCAAGAGCAGCCGGCGGAGTCGCGGCGGCTAGAACGCGAGCCGAGCGTAAGAAAATAAACTAGAAAAATAATTTATTATTATTAGCTGCTCTAGCAATGCATTGACATGCATACTGACTGTTGCCTTCACGGGCACGGGTCTCTCCCCACAACCGAAGAAAGCCTGAAGCATACTCCACCATTCTGCTCTAATGCGGATTGGTGGAGATACGGGTTAGTGGCCAACCCGTGTTGGATGTTGTCAAACCGCCCAAAGGGCCTCCGACCAGGTTTAACGACTGTTATCTATCGATAACAACTGGGACCGACCGCTTAAAGCACGGAAGCGCGCATGTAATTTGCCATTAGCGGTCACCCATCCGAATACCGGCCGCGCCCGACGTTGTTTAACAATGTGATCGCTTGCGATCCACACTATCAGCGGGGCTATGATTCTGTACTGACTGTTACTGAGTTAATATTTTCTGATAGTGGTATGACTCTTTCGTTTAATATTGGCAACCGAAGGTCACTGTTGTTTTCCCCGCTATCAGTTTCGGCAGCGGAGTGCGCGTTCTCTCGTGTTCGCGGTGACATCACCCGGAGGTTGTGTTGTGAGATTATCGCTTGTTCTGCAAATAGCGGCCTTGCTCGTGTTCGTATTCAACGTGACATCACTTTGTTAATGTTGTTCGACAAATAACATTACACAAGTTTTTTGTGGTCAAACTTAACGCTCGATGATCGTCATACTTGCTTTTGTAGTAACTTACCTATATCTTTAAAGAGTTACCTTCTTTAGTGAATACCCGTAGTCAGTTCAATAACCAGTATAAATACTGTCGCGCAACTGAGTGTGGTGGTTCGTTAAGATAGCAATAAATTACACTATATTTGGCTCGTGTCTGAGTGATCGTGGGCGAAAACATTGACCCTGATCAAGGTGAGCGTGGCTGTCCGTGGTGAGGCCATAAATTTAGCCGAATTCTGGTGAGATATATGTTACGAGATCATGATTGTGCTGTCCTCTGCGACAATTGGTCTACAATTGCATATTGCAACGTCGTAGTTATAACTAGTTCATTTAAAGCTATATTTAGAACTGACTATCTTTTATACTGCAGGAACGTTTTGTAAATGTAAAGTAGACATTTTTATTTTAAATTATAAATTATAATAAATATAAATATAAGCATATTAATCAGATTAACTATTTCATTTAAATTACATGAGTTTCTTTTTTTGACAGGAAAACCTCCTCCAGAATCTCGAAAGCCTCGTGCACCTGCCTTTACATTCGGACAGAAGTTAGAGCCAGCAGGGAAGGATAAGGCTGGTCCTGGTCCAGCTAGTTACAATACAGAAGGCATGACGGCAAAAGGTAAAACATACAATAACATTTTACATAGGTACCACCTATACATAGTGTTGGGGACAGGTCGCTGGTTTTTAATTCCCATATTTTTGCGATAAATAAAATAATAATGTAATTTCCTTGTTTGTGTAATGACGCAGGTGGAATGACAGACCGAACCAAAGAGAAAATATCAAACAAAAAAATTATTAAATGACTGATGACTAAAAGAAGGTTTACATACGATTACATATAGTATGCATTCCCTCTGTCTCCGTCCTCGACACTATACTATTTATTATTTTAGTAAAGTTACAATAAGATTTTATAATAAAAACAACGATTATTTCTGCGAAACAATACTCCGACACGACGATTTACAATATCTACATAATATATTGTTATATCTGTCGTTCACACATAGATAAGTTCTTTATTCTGTGGTATAGGTAGTTCTTTATTTCATTAGGAATGATAACCGCACCCGAGTTATCGCGTGACGATCAGTGAGGCGTAGCCTATACTATAACAGCTGCAATAATAAACATATTGCGCAATTGGATCACATGGACATCTCTGGTAAATTGTCGTTTACGTTCAGTAAACTAGGCAATTTAGAACGAATTGGCTTCACAGACTGAGCAGACTCCCGCCTACGATCCTGGCATTAACTTCAACTACCTACCTATTTTATTCTTCGCTTATTTGGACATCACTACATTAGGTTATTGAGGCGTTTTATATTATAGGTGTGCTGTTGACTTAAGTCTGTTCATCGAAAGTTGATAACTAGGTAGGTATTTGAAAACATTTCGTGGTCGTTTAAATGTCGCTAAAGTATCGCAATCTGGATGACGAACGTCGTTTATCGCCGCACGCATCGAGTTTCGTTTCGTGGTAGTCTCGCAGCTCTTGTCAAGTGCGAGGTCGGACTAGCGAGCTGATTAATTCATTCCTTTTTATTCCTTTCTCGAATTATTTAGTAAATATGGCAAATAAAGTTCAAATTTTTTAAAATCCACTAAATTCCCATAAAAGTAATAAAAATTGTATCTAATGATCATAATGAAGAGTTTTGTTACTATCGCGTATTGGTAAAATTAGCGGGCCGTAATTCGAACAAGTTCAGTAAACCTGCTTTTATTTCGTTTTTATCAACTGTAATTTGTTAACTGTAATTAGGTAAGTATAATGACTACTGCCGTTATACAGCACAACTTTGAAGGTAAATTAATGCTGGAGTAATAAATTGTGTCACCGTTGTTTGGGTTATATGCGCCTATAAAGTATCTAGGTCATGACTTCACGAATGCAGTTTGATTTGCATAAACTATGTCGTCTGCAACGTAATACAAATTACATAAAGTATTTACTAAGGGTTATTTTTAATGTAATTACTCGTAACATGGTGAAATGTTAGAACATTTATTAGCAATGTGGAATGGCAGTAAATTGTTTTTTAAAATGAAACAGCCGATGGCCTGCGGCCTGGTGGCCCGTTAATTTTAAATTAAATTAAAAAAAAATCTTTTCGCAAAAGTCTCGACAACCCAGATTTGGCGCGGTTACGCGGTACTTACGCTACTTACTCATATTTACTTGGGCATCATTAAACGCTCTGGCATTGGTTTGCGGTGTCTCACGAGCCACTTTTCTGAATGCATTTGTTCGATGTCTCCAAATAAGTCCGTATGAACGAAGGTGATCGGCGCGGTGAGTCAGCCGCTCGTGTAGGTGCCCGGCTGGACCCTAAGTGGCAAATACGAACGAAGCTCGGCTTCAGTCGCACATTCAATTCGATTCGTATACCTATGTGTCTATGTACTCCGCACGGTTGGAATTTCTGGATAGGCACTTTGTTGAATCGCCTTTTGCTAAGAAGGATTGCTCGTTAGGGACCTTGTGCAATTTTTTCAATTCGTGAAGTGGACTTCTAAGGTAGGTAAAGAATAATTTTAATAATTTATCAATAAATAAAAGAAGGACATTACGTCAACGTATTAAATGTACCCATAACTCATTTTCTATTGAATACATACATACATTTAATAAGGCTTACTTAATTAATTACTTAATACTTAGTTTAAATTTATAAATAGTAAGAATACCTATATTTTATAGTCTCATTTTCAGATAGGTAAGTTTTTTTGACTTAATTTTTGTGTAATAATTTTATTGTGTAGAAGGAATAGAAGAATAGAATAATAAAAGAATGGTTATCTTCTATAGGTACAATAATTAAAAAATAAATACGCTTTTACTCTGCTGGTTGCCCTGAACCAAAGATGAACTTAAGAGATACTGAAATTGATAAATATTATTCTAGTCTTCATTTATATAAATAGAAAAATAATTTGCTTACAGAACAATGATAATTTTTCGTCAATAATGAAATTTAGCATCGTTGTCGTGCCCCGTATACGTCACATAACATAATATTAATAACAGGGCGAGCAGTGGGTCCGGCGGCATCTTTACACGGCCGCTGGCCACCACCGCGGGTCGCTCCTACTCCCGCGCCCTGTGACTACGAACCAAGCAAAGCAGCTCGAGCGGTGTTAGACCATGCTCCAGCATTTTCTATCGGTCTCCGAGTTAGTCCACCTCAGCCGGGCATGAACACGCCAGGTGCCAATTGGAATTGGCTACATTGTAGCATTATGTTGTTATGTCATGCTTTTCTCATCGGTTTTGTTTTTCACTTGCTTTTTGACGAAATAATTTGGTTTTGAAGCATGCGTGAAACGTTATTTGAACCATTAGCATTTTTTTCGCATTATGCTTTTAAACTATTTTGTTTTTCTTCATTTAGTCACTATGTAGAATGGAACTGGAATTGATTTGATTTTTGTTTTTATATCATCAAAATTGAATTGTTTTCAAAATCGTTTATAGTATAAATAAGCTGGATTTGTTTTCATTATTCCATTCATTTTAGTAAATTGTCCTTGTCTTGTCTTGTTTATTGAATGGTAGCATGTAGGCATGGTGCCTAGCTTTATATTATTGTTTATATATCTTTTTTTAAATTGTGTTCTGCTTTATACGTATTATTTGTTAGTACTATTACTCATCCCACATGTTTTGTCAGTTTTCTTTCAGCTTTTGGTATTTGTCTTTCAGTTGAATGGTAATTTATCATTACTCAGGTTTTGATATAGAAAATTAGATGCATCCGTCGATCGATTTTCTTTTCTGGAATTAAATTTTTAGCGTTCACTTCCATACATGCATATAATAATAATCAATATTATGAAAGAAAACATTTGTTTTGATTTCAGCC